>JAOWAN010000049.1:3025547-3039898 GCA_028566635.1 Lobelia cardinalis
AGTCTCTCTTTATTAATGAGAAAAGAGATAAAGTGTAATTAATGATTATTGGTAGTTGGAAAAGTAAGAGGGTAATTTAGGAAAGTATGTATAAAAACTTCCTAAAAATTCTAAAAGGACAACTATTTTGAAACAAATTTTAACTTCTAAGAAGACTACTATTATGGAACGGAGAGAGTAAATTATTAAAATTACAGCTGAAAAAAATCAAAATTCCAAAAAGACATAAAAATGATGAATCATGAGAAGAAAAAAAAGGAGAGAGAATTGGGTTTGGGATTCTTCCTGGTCTTTGCTTGGGTCCAGCTTCATCCCCTCTCTCTCTCTCTCTCTCTGCAGAATACTTGCCTTTTTTTGGGTCTTCTTGCCTTCTCACCTGAAACTGAATTTCCTTTTTTTTTTTTCTTTAAAGTTCCATTTTCATATTTACACTAATTTGCCACCCCACCTCCCCTTCTCCTTGGTCTGCCACAGTAATCATCACCTTCTGTACACCCCCACCCTTTTTCTACACAGATGAATAATACTTCTATCTACATGTATGCATACACACACTAATCATAATATATAATAGATACAGCATGGTGAGAGAGCTACAAAAGGAGAGAGTTATTGGGTAGTGGGAAGATTTGAACAACACTTCAACCTTTCCATGCTCTTGATTGCATGGTGGCCTAACCTGCTTCAAAGAGAGAATCCACACACACACACACACATACAAACACACAATCAGACAACACATATATACATACATATATATATGTATATGCATGCTTGAATTTGTGCATCAAATTTCTATTGATCAGTACTGACTCAATATTTTGAGGGTCATCCATCATCATCATCTAGTTCACAAGATTTAATTTGCTTTTGTCATTGCCACCTGTTAGTTCATCAACCTCTTACCAATCCACTCTAGAGAGTCCAGACCATTTCTTGGTTCTACTTCTTCTTCCAGTGTTCTATATTTATTTCAATTGAAAAGGGCAGTTTTTCCTATAACTAAAGAGGTTTGTTAGGAGTATAATTGAAGGCTCTAACAAACATTCAAGATATAAAGACACAATCTTGGCTGTGTAGTTTCTAAGTCTGCTGTCTTCTTCTTGGAAATATTAATTTATAAGCTAGTAAATGTTTCCTGGTGCAGTTATGTCTAACACTCACTCAACTTCTTTGTCTGAAGAAGCTAGTGCTGTCTCTTCTCTAACTAGGGTTCAAGATTTTGGTCCCTTGAATCCATTAATGGAAATTTCTCCCATCTCTGATCCTAGTACTCACCCACACCTAGATCACAAAATCAAGAAAAAGAGAAACCTCCCAGGCAATCCAGGTAATCCTCTATAATATTAATCTTTTGTTTTCAAGAACATTCATCATTTGTCATGAACTTTTTTTTTTTAAATTTTATTTGATTGGTAGATCTTGTATGAATTAGACCCTGATGCAGAAGTAATTGCACTATCTCCAAAGACCTTAATGGCAACAAACAGATTTGTGTGTGAGATCTGCAACAAAGGGTTTCAAAGAGACCAGAACCTTCAACTCCACAGAAGAGGCCATAACCTTCCATGGAAGTTGAAGCAAAGAAACAAAGAAATGATCAAGAAAAAGGCATATGTTTGCCCAGAGCCCACATGTGTTCATAATCATCCTTCAAGGGCTCTTGGGGATCTAACTGGAATCAAGAAACACTTTTGCAGAAAACATGGGGAGAAGAAATGGAAGTGTGAGAAATGTTCAAAGATCTATGCTGTTCAATCTGATTGGAAGGCTCATGCTAAAACTTGTGGCACTAGAGAGTATAGATGTGACTGTGGTACCCTTTTCTCCAGGTAAAGTCCTTTCTTGATCATCCTTAATTGATCTTTATATTTTCATGTATTATTAATTGGTTTAGTTATTTGTTTTTGGGAAGAAAAAAATAGTTTTATTTTTTATTCTACATATGAATTTAATTGGAGTTCAACAAGTCAAGCATTGAATGCCGGTCTTGTGTTGAAATTTGGAAGCTTTAGTGTTACAGTAGTGAGCAGACTACTGTGTTTGGGGTATGTTCTGACTTACACAAGAATGGTAATGCTTTGCATGGAATATATGTGTTGCTTAAATGCAATTGACAGGGAGCATAGAAATGGACACACCATTGCACATAACAGTGTCTGCTAATGATAACATTGAAGTAGAAACAAAAATCTATGATTCAATCCAATCCAACAGAGGTTCAAAATTTTGAAAATCCATACCCTACATTAATTGTCTTATGTTAGATTAATTAATATGTTCTTCAGTTACTTATTTATTGTGGTTGGGGTGAGGAGGGAAAACCAAACAAAAAAAGAAAGAGAAAAGGGTCCCATGGTTTACAAATATATATATATATATATATATTTTATTTTTTGAACATGTGAAAAAAATTGGATAGTATTTTTGTTTTTACTGAATGGTACTACTAGTAATGGCTTACTGACAAAGTCCAAAAGCCAATGATGAATTTTTCTCTCTTTGCTATGAAAAAGAGTTAGGGAGAAATAATGACTTTAGGGTTTGAGAGTATGTGATATGGAGGGTAGAAGTTCTTTGCATGATTAAGTATTTACAGGCTAAAAGTTACTGTAAAATTCATCATGGGAACTACTGAGAAATCTGCAAAGTATAGTCCCTTTGATTTGAGTGTCTTCTACTAAGTTATTTTTAAAAGAAATTGAAATTTATGGACTAATCTATAATATAATTAAATTCAAGTTGTATTTTCACTGTTCAAGGAACTGTTTCTTAATTGGACATGAAGAGCAGTGTTTTTTGGCTTTTAATGCATGACTTCCAACCTGCTATTCTCTGTCACGTCTGTCACCAAAGAACTATTCACATTTTGTTTTTTCAAAACCCATTACAGTTAGTACCAAAACACTTTCAGAAATTACAACAAAATAAATTTTTTTTCAGCTGTAAAAAATTACAACCATAACACCGCTAAGTACAAAGATTGTAGCGTACATTAGAATTTAGTGTTTACAGTTCATTATGCAAAACATCTAAATTTAAATTAAATTTTATGATTAAGTAATAAATTAAAATAATTATTTATTTGTATTAAAAAATATTTCGAATTTTTCTCGCGCCGTGTGCTCGGGCACGGGCATTCACTAGTCCTTTATATTCAAAATGTGTGGAATTAGTAATTAATGACATAAACTACAAATACATAAGATGATTATTTCTTTCTGCATGATGTGCTTAAGTTTCAAAAGCTTATCATCATCCCTAGGTTTACAATTAGAGTGGTACTCAAATCAATTTTGTTGAGACTTTTGTTAAAGCAGGAGCACATTTGTGCTCATCTTTTGCATGCACAGCAACTATCAGTCAACTATCATGGATTCTCTCTCTCTCTCTCTTTCTCTCTCCCAAACCCACCCACACAAATACACACACTTAAGAATATCAAAGGAGTACTACTTTTAAGTTTGACCCGCAAAGCAAATTCTACCTTTTTGTTGTTTTAGCGACATAAACGCATATCCAATAAGTCCTCAATTTCATGCCTTTAGCTTTTCCACATCTAGATCTAGTCTTAATTTTCTTTGAACATTCTAATTGAACTATTCTTCTAATTGAATTATACTAAAATTTCATTGACTCCATTGTCACTCCTTTCGGGACCGAGGGATTACATAACATATAATTGTACAAAAAGAACGATAAATCTAGCAAAAAAAGTACGCAGAAGTACCAACATTTTAACATATTTGATGCCCGATCTCTTGATGACTGTTTAGGATTGAGAGTCACATTAAGAATCGATTCGTAGTAGTAACTTTTAATTTCTAGGGGTATTACAGTGATGATCGGAGACGGCGACGCATGAATCATGATAGCCAAGATTAAAAGTAATTGAAACTGTTACTTTTCTTGTAATCTTAATTTCTAATTTAATTTGTGACATGATGATCATCTAAACAGGAAGGATAGCTTCATTACCCACAGAGCATTCTGTGATGCATTAGCAGAAGAAAGTGCCAGGCTCTCTGCTGCTGCTGCAGCATCAGCATCGCCAAACCCTAATAATATTAATTCCCAATCTTCTTTCACCAATATTATTGATCATCATCAACAACACTACCAAAATAACCCACCTCCTCCTCCTCCTCTTTTCCCTAATTTCTCACCTCATCACCATATATCCCTCCTCCCTAACTGGGACCCACCCCAAAACCCTAACCCTACCCCCAATAACAGCATAAACACCTGCAGCAACATCAAGACTGAAAACATTCATCTCCCACCACCTCCTCCTCCTCTATCTTCACAATTTTACCTGCAAGAACCACCACCACCACCACCCTCATCAAGCTGCTGTACAACTACAGACGGCCCACCATTAACCCACGAGAATTTCAGCACGTCAGCGCCCTTCCTCCACGTCAGCAGCACGCAGTCCACGCCAGCAGCAGCACACATGTCGGCCACCGCTCTTCTCCAGAGGGCCGCGACAGTTGGCGCGCAGCCGGTGGGTCACGTGCCCTCCGCAATGATGATGATGGGGGAGATGTCAGCAGCAGGTGGTCACGTGGGCAGCAGCACCGCCGGTATATCGACGGAGTACTTTGGCTTCGCGACGGGAAGCATGGCCGCCACGTGGCAGAAAAGCGACCGGTTGACCAGAGACTTTCTTGGGTTGACTGGGAATGGTGGGGCCGGAGGAGGAGGAGGGGAAATTCAACATCATCATCATCATGATGTTAACGTGAACGTGAGGAGGAATCTGCTAACGTTCACGAGGGGCGTAGAGTTCCCCCCAGCCTATGACCGTGACCACTCACTACTGTTGTTGAAGAAGCCCCATGGGTTTGGTTTCGCTGAGCAGCCTCCTCGTCCCCCTCCCCCCTCTGAAACCTGGGGGAACTGTTGAAAACTACGGTTTTACCCTCCTCCCATAGGAGGGTACGATTGGTAATTCTTCATGTATGCTTGGAAAGTGCTCCGCTTAATGACATATTTACCCCCTACGAAGAAAGAAAAAAAATCCCTAAAATTAAAACCATGGGTTTATTTCCTCTATATATTTCGGTCTCATAGTTAATTTACTTTTTTATCATTTACTTTTTCGGAAGAAATTGCTGTTTGTGAGTTAGAAATGTGTTGGAATACAACATGATTTATTAATTTTTTTTTTGCCAATTGATGCATTAAATTTTGTGTTTAAAATTTTATCTCAACCATTTAAAAAATAATCTTGAAATTTTATAAATTTTAGAATACGTATCATTTTTAAAAACTATGTCACAGAAGAAGATGACACATTATTTGACATAAAAAATCCTGATTTCAAAAAATGATTTTGACTACTACCGATTTAATTTTTAAATATTGCTCCCTCCATTCTTCAAATGAGTGTCTATCTTTTAATTTTTTTTAAAAAAAATTATGAACTTTCAAAAGATCCCTATATAAATGGCGTGTGATTGTGTTGTGTGTACGCCACGCATTGAAAATAATGAATTTGAACCTTCAATTGGTGCGGATATACATCCAAAATTCAATTTCCGTTTAACTGTTGATAAAAATGAAAATTTTCGTCGAAGTAATTAGATCCTACTTATGTCTAAATAAATTTATTTTGATCAAGTGAATTTTACATTTTTTTTTTGTACGGGATTATTAGTTAACCATACTAGTAAACATCCCAAGGCAGCAGTTTTAGGTCGGAAAATAAGGACTCGTCTCATCAATTAGTATTGGTACTCTTAACCCTTTTTTTTTTTTGGCCTTGATTCAAATTTGTTATGGTTGCTTTGACATAATAATTCTTGCTCACTAAAAAAAAATAAAAAGAAAGGAAATTATAAAGGTTGGACATCTACAAAAATTTGAATTTTCAAGATGAGGTTCTTTTCCTCGTCACCTCTCACAGAGAGAGAGAGAGAGAGAGAGAGAGAGAGAGAGAGAGAGAGAGAGAGAGAGAGAGAGCATTTTATAATCATTTATTGCTTTACACGGGCTACACAAGCATGCCTCGCAAGTAAGGAACAATCTAGTAAACATAAATTCTACAATAAATTGAGGAAAATCATCAGAAAATGGTTATATCTCATTACAAATTCTTTTTGAAAAATGCTGGAATATACCGCCTTTGTCAACCGCAAAATCAATCGCATGCTTTACAAATTTATATTTCGATGATAAAATATAAATTCATTAAACGTGCAATTATTTTTTCAATTAATATAGACAATATATGTATCACGTATCATTGTTCACAAGTCATCGGTCAACTATGTGGAGGAGTCATTTTCCCATAAAATTTAAACGTTGCTCTTCCTGCAACTACAAACTACCATAGTTCCTTCTCATTCTCATACTTGCTCACGCACCATGTTGAGCTTGAACTTCATCTTCATATATATATATATATATATATATATATATATATTTTTGCAATTGTTGGTTTCTAATTTATGTTTTTTACTTTTGTTTTTTGTCCCTAGGTGGTTCCCTTCGTACTGCTTGTCAACAACAGTTGTCAACCAGCAAGAGAACCACCTCGGAACAAAAACAACATAAATTAGAAACCGACAACTTGCAAAAAGAGCTAAAGGCAAAGCTCAATCTCCGAAATTGCAGATTTCAGCAACCAGTGGAGAACCTCCATCAAAGTTGCACCAACTGCAACGATGAGCACTATCGGGTACTGTGCAGCACGATGCAACATTGCTGGCTGTAGTTGCTGCACAAGATCCATGAGGATGAGGTGAATAAGGTGCGTAAACAGCACGAGAAAGAACTGGAGAAGCTGCAACGACAGATTATACACCAATTACAGGTGCAGCAATACAAAGAGGAGCATCTAAATTTCTGGGTATGATTTCTCCACCTCATCTTTCAAATTGGTTTTGAAAGCGGGACCAATCACCATAAGAATCAAGATAATGCATAATAAAACTGCCTTAAATAGAATGGTGTAAAATATGCACAAAACGAATCGAGGTGATTATGACAAGCTCAAATCGGAGTTACTGCCAATTTAGCGCATAATAACATGTTTAAAGAAGAATGTAATAGATTTGCTTAATAAAACACTAATAACTGTCATAGACTCGTAAAATCAACGTCCTGTATCCTATACTGTGCTTGAACGTGAATGTCTCATTATTCAGAATAAGTCCTCAAGTCTACAACTGCAAATTATTTGAGCATTAGCAGAATTTCAGTGTTAAAGGAACACCCAATTTAGAAATCTTAAAATGGAGGAAGTGTTGTTAATATTCGGTCTTCATAACTTGGAATATATTTTTGAAAGTTAAATTGCTGCATTCCCAACCAAAAGAGTGACCACAAGATAACAAAAAGAGATACTCCCAAGTTGGTTGCATTGGAATTGTATGGCACTCACTTTCTAAACTCCAATTTCAGAAAGAAGTACAATCAATTCCGAGAAATTCTTTTCCCTCCTCACTCTTTTCCCTGCAGTACTAAGAAAAAAAGACGAATAAATTCAAAGCAGTCTAGCCTTTTCTAAAGCGGGATACAGAGGTTTGTGAACCCTAAACCCTTTGGTAAGCGTGACCATAAAAGGTTCACTAAGAGGTTATTTCTGTCACTCCGTGTACGCCTGCAGGGGAATTGTGTGTGTGTGTGTGATAGATAGTGGTGGTCCAGGGGATAGTGGAGGTGGTGGGCAGTAGCAAAGATCAAAAGGAAAGAAAGGAGGGAATTAAAGAGAAAAGAAGATGAGAAAAACCAAAGAAGGAAAAAAGATAATGTCAACGGTTATGAAAAAAAAATGCTGAACCAACCTTTAAAAGTGTTTAAAATCACAAAAATTGTAATGAGTCCTCTTTTCCCTCTCAAATTCTGTGCTATGTCCCCATATGCCAGCCTTTGGTTGGCAACTATACTGACAAACTAACTCTTATTCTTTGATATGGATAACATCACTACCTTTTATATTGCCAACAAAAGTAGACAAATTAAATACACCAAAGGAAATACAAGCGGTGTATCTCATAGTGCATATGGAATTAGACCATGTGCAGTTTAGAAGGATACATTCTACATGTGGCTCGGGTAAAACCGAGTATGGAAGGGTAGTAAGACATGAAACCTTTACTCCCAAGTCTCATCTCAACTCATTTTTGGACCAATCACTCTGTACTTCTCTGTTGGGTCTAATAAACGACACATCAATATTCATTATGTCCCAATCCAGAAGCAAAAATCATAACGTGAACCACAATAGTTCCTACCTAAATACCATTCTTGTGAGAAGTTGGTAATGCATGACCCAATGGAACAGGAAGATCCAAGAAGCATAAAGTGTGTATAATTCTACAGTTAAAAGTATATTCAACATGTGTGTGTGTGTGAGAGAGAGAGAGAGAGTACATGTGACATAAGCTAAAATTAACAAAGGAAAAGTATATGCAGCATCTATATGGGAGAGAAAAAGAGCGGTGTGTGCGTGTGTGGTCCTAGGGATTAATGAAAGAAGGGAGCTGGGTATTATGGTATATCCAAAGCTTTTAGAAAGTACTATATCTAAGCTGCAGGCTTAACAATACATACTGTTTGCCTACTACAAAAGATCACATCTTCCTTTATTTTCCCTCTGAACCACAACCAGACAAACCAAAAGCTTCCCTCCTATTACAGTCTCTCTCTCTCTAGGAGACTTGCTTACATATCTCATCCTTCAGCAGGGAATCTCATCTCCACATGCCTACCTTTTCTTCTTTTCTTCTTCCTTCCAATTCCCAATAATTACCAAACCTTCTTTCCTATGCTTTTCTCTCTTTTTCCCTACTACTGCAAATCCCATGTAGTGCCCTTCTTTTGGACAAAGCTCTCTGAGATGCGAAATTCAGTAACTGAAGTCGTAAGACGTTTCAATAGCCTCTTACAATCACCACCTTCATACATCATTTAGTTTATCTTTAGGCACATCATTCTAACATGTTCCATCATGTTTTACTTTTCCGTATTCTCAAAAGGTAATTAGTACCACTATAATCATCTACTAACCCAAGAAGAACCACAAGCGCTATCTAAAATAAAAGCAAAAGACACCCAAGAAGACCCACAACAATTACAAGACAGGCGCCTTTCTTATGCTGTGGTCAGAGGAAAAGTTCCGTGGTTCCTCAACATATTAGAAAGCCGTCATAAGCACTTGAATAAGCTGATTCTATGTGCCCAATAATCTCACCCTTGTGATCCAATGCAGCAAGCACCAGGCATACGTAGATTTGAATGCAACTACATATATATTTCACCACGGGGCTGGCTCGCAATACAAGCCCACTACCCACCTCAATCCTAAATGAAATAAACATCACTTTGTCTAGTCTACAAAAGTACAATTCAATGGAATGCTGACAACCCAGTAACTTCTAAAGTGTAAACAAGAGTAAAATGTGAATAATATGTACCATAGTTCGAACACTTCAACTTATCATACTATCATCATAGTGTTAGAATAATCTCAGTAGTTGGATGTACATACAATGTCTGATGATATGTGAAACACGTTGAACAGAGTCTTAACTCACATGCCACTGCGAACAAAGAAGTTTCTGCTCGGATGCAAATCAACGGATAATTTCAAGACCACTTCACGGACCACTTCTTAAGATCAAATCAATGTCAATAGATGTCTTATCCCACCGGCGCTTTTGCCCCTTCAAACTTTAACTCCCAAATATTGATCTAACACATTCTTAAATGCCTGTGACCAGGAATAAATGCACATTACATTTGTACTTCAATTTCAAAAAAAGAAACTGTGCTCAACAAAGAGTGGTTTACCAATGAGTTAGTGTACACGTCATTATAATCTTAAAAGTAAGGAAGTCGAAAAGGATATTTCAGTACTGGAAAAGAAAAAACTGGGCCATGAATATGATGGAACTGAATGGTAGAAAAGACGATGAATTTGGAGCAAGGTGGTCCAGTTGCCTGTTAAAAAATTAAAACCTAATAATTACCTCTTCCGACGAACAGTTAAATCATGTTAAGTTTTATAACTCCATAAAGTTTGGATGCAACTTAAGATTTGAATAAGGGTGATCATGTACTGATCACAATATCTTGGAACGTAAATGCTTCTGGAGCCAGCAATTTTCAACTCCGAAAATATACAAGACATATCTAATCAATATACTTGGTCAAAAATTTCAATTGAGGAAACCATTGTGCTGATCATCAGTGGCTAATAACTTTGGATAACTATATGTATATATAATCTATATATATATATATATATATATATATTATAGGGAGGTGTTCGGCTGCGAACCCTCCTTATTTGCGAACTTGCGAACCGCTCTGGACCATGAAATATATAACTATGAACCATGAAATTTGATAACTGTGAGCCATGAACTTTATAAGTGTGAACCATGAATTTTAACTGTGAAACATGTGAACCATGAAAAGTCAACTAAGAACCCTGAAATTTGTTCATAGTGGTTCGCAAGTTCACAACTAAGGAGGGGTTTGATATTGATCGGCTTCCTATATATATATATATTTTTATATTTATTTATACTTTGGATGACTATATGCTCTTGAGAGATTAAACTTTCTATGTACCACAAAACTTAAATAAAAAATATAATGACTGATAACAGGCAGCATTCCACAAGTCAATATCAACTTAATTTTCAGGAATCTTTCTACCATATTTTTTCTGTAAATGAGTTTTCATATCGGAGAAACAGCACAACCTTATAGAGTGATTTATCAAAACGATTGTGGTTTGCAAAATCAGAAATTTATCAAAATTATAACCAGTTGGAAGATAATCTTATGATTGAGAATATTGCAAATACGCTATCAGCAAAAACCACAAATGTGGTATATTGTAGAAACACTAAAAGCAAGAGATAAAGATGATGCTCTTAAGCACATGAAAGGTATATTAGTATCAAACCTTTTGTAATAAAGAACCACCACAAGAAAAGGATATATCACCCTCAAATGTGGATATTAAATGAATATGTAACTAATAAAAGATGTACCCACACTTGGAAATAAGATTAATCTGTACCTGAAATGTAAATGATTCTTTTCGATTTAAAAGAACATCCATTGCAGCAAACTGGTCATCAAATACACCATAAAATGTCTGGTAAAATTCATTCCTGAATACATCACCCAACAAATGCAAAAGTTTAGCCAACTGCGAAGACAACTTTTCGGTTCAAGAAAAAAAAAAGCTACCCTGAAATGAGATCAATATGTACCTGTCCTCTTCCGCAGTCAATTGATCCATCTCGTCAAATTTTTGAGTGAGGACTTCTGCCCCAACTGGTGAAAGTAAGTGCAATACTAAAGCCTCCAATGTTCTAGGGAAGTGCTGCTGAAAAAGAGTGAACTAGTTGAAATAACTGAAGAGGAAAGGCAGTAGGAAGATTTGTGCGAGGGCGGCGAATCAGGAAACAAAAAAAATCATAAATTTTCTGGATATGCAATGACATCTTATGTCAGTAAAGATGAGCTATCCTACAAGGACTGATGGGTAAAGGAAAAATCTCCTAACTATATACAAATATGAATACTTACAAAAACAAAGTGGTCTCCAAAAAATGAGAGATAGAAGACAAAACTAAAAGACAAGAAGACAAAGTGGACAAATTCCATGAACCAAACTTGGTCCAGCATTCCAGAATGGAAGCTAATCCCCTGCTAATTTGAAGATAAGTAAACAAATAAAATAGGAGCATTACGCCTGGAATCTGGATTAGTCAACACCCAATGTGGTGCGGAAACCAGATGGTCAAGACCAAGAAAATAAATAAAATGAAGGAGCTTTAGAACTTGCTAATCTGATTTACAGTTTAAATCCCTCAGTTATGAAGGCAACCATTCTCCAGGATTGGCCATTCTGTCGAAAAGGGTCAATTCAAGGGGAATCAAGATCTCCATTCCAGATACAAGGATACCAAAATTCCCCCATTTTAAGCATTACAATATTCTCTGTTTCAGCTTACACTGAAAGTAACACAATATCAAAGGTAATGCTGATTAAGTTACAAATGAATGCCCTTCCATTTGTCGCTTTCTGGTATAAATAAGAGAGCACTAACTAACAATGTTCCAAGTTAATTCATAGCATGCAACGAACCCCACTTTAGGATTCATCTGAAACCAGAATAATGGGCCCACAAAGGTTGTTAACAGGCTAAGAGAAATATCAAGAACTAACCGCCATGGCAAGAAAAATTTTTTGAAGGATAAGCGGTTGGAGGGTCCAGATGATATTAGCAACTGGATCATCTTCTAATTCATATAAATCAGCTGTCAGAAGTTTCTTGGAATTCCCTTGCTCTAAAACAGCTGAAGGAGTTACCACGGAATCCACTGGTTGAACAGGATCAGCAAGATTTATGCGGCCATGGACTAAAGAAATGAGTTCATGAAGAGAGTGGAGAGCAAATGGTTCCAGCTCATGCAGCATAATCCTTTGATTCAGTTTACTTCCTTTGGATATCTTTACACAACAGGTATCACTCAAATTATGTCTTGATTCATCTGGCAAATAAATCACTGGTTAATACTATTATGTGTACAACTAAGAGTAGATTACTAATATATCACCACTAGAGTAAACATAATGGGCAATATTCTACTTTTTATTGAACAAAAGACAGCCGAACAAAAGTATCATCACCAACTTAACTGTTCCCAGGATTCTGTGATGCATATACAGTGTACATCCCATCACCAGTAACACAGTAGATAAGCAACCAACGGTCCAACATAGCATACAGACAAAGTTAACCAACCTGATCTTCGATCAATATGCCTGTTACTCGCACCAGCAGAAGTTTTACACAGCATTTGATTCTGTCCTGGTCAACAAAGACAATACCGGCTTAGCCATAAGATTCTCTTTCGCTGACAAGGGAACGAAGTATTTGTTGAAGCTACACCAAGGTGAAACTAAAGAGTTTCGGCAAAATTGCAGATAATTTACTTCAAATGAACTATAATTTACTCAAAAAAAACTCGTAATGCATGTAGAATGTCAGAATAAGTATATGGTATGGCTTTGTAAAGCTGCTGCGCCTCTACGCTTAAGATAAGTTCGTTTTTGGGATGGATACTTAGCGTTACTGAAATTAAATAAACCATACAAATTCACCAGGGAGTGAGCGCAACCAAAATAGTGATTTTCCTTCAGAGCAAACATAGTACACCATACAAGGTGGGAACTATTTGAAAATTGAAACTATCTTCATTATTATCTAACATATTAACTGTGAAACCAATATACAGCTTCTCCAGAGATATTGACGAGAGATCAGCATTAAGAGTTTCTAGACCAAAGTTCGGAAATATGTCTTGGGACCCAGAATAGAACAGAATCCAGGCCAGAAGAAGCATTATCAAGCTCAGGCCAAAGACAACGCCAAGAAGCTCCAATAATTCTAAACAGTTAGAAAAATAATCATCAATTTTTTTTTCTTGTTAACCACCAAGTTATTTTATCAAGTTGCCTCCGGCAAGGAATGAATCTATGAATCAGTTAGAAGAGGTGGGCAGTACTAACAAAGCTAGAGCGTGTTGGTATCACCATAAGAGATATCACAGAAGTACATGACTCCAATTTTCTTATTATATTGCCCCTACTGAAATGTCTGCAGTAAGAGCTCAAGTTTTGGTTACCAAGCAATCAGCAAAGAAGAGTTACTAGTTGAAAGCAAGATCTGACAAATATTATCAGCATCTCCAGCTAGATATATGCAACAAAAGTAAAGAAGTTCAAATTTCTAATAATCTCAATACAAACATATAGTTTTTGCACTTCCTAAAGATGATCGAAATTTCGTTTAGTCCAGCCGGGCATCATATCCTACATATGCAATAAGAAGAGATTTTGCAAGAAACTGCATACCATTTCTCTGTCTGTCAATCTTTTGCATTATCCAATCATGCGCAGATGAAACATGAGGGGGAGGGAGATATTAGTTTTTAACACAAGCTTAATAATGTGAGTAGTGTTACATAATTAGTTGGCAATCAATGATTGATTGCCTAGTTTGAAAAATGTGGGACTAATCATTGATGCTAGAATTTTCAAATTACACGATCAATCATTGATTGCCAACTAATTTTGCAAACATTTTGTGCTATCCAGCATTGCTCTCACAATTGAATTAAATAAAGAAACCCATGAGAGGAGAAGGCCCACAAGTACCTTTTAAGTATCCTGCGAAGATAATATGCATCCATGTGCTCCACCATGTCAGACATCATTTTAGACCGCCACCAAAAATTAACAGCAATTGTTATATTATCGCTATCCACTTGGTGGAACCTGTAGAGGAAGATCTAAGATACTCATGCAGCCT
>JAOWAN010000049.1:3039998-3053598 GCA_028566635.1 Lobelia cardinalis
TCGAGTTCGAGCCGAATTTTCGAGCTATCGAACCGAGTTCGAGCCAGAAAAAAACGTAAATTTCGGATCGATATCGGTTCGTTGACACCCCTAGGATCACCCCTCATTTTGGTAGGTGCCTTTATCATCACCTAAATCACTTCAGAGGGAAATCCTGGATGTTCACAAATAGCATGTAGGTTCTCTGTAATATTCTCAAAATAGAAAGGATGAGGCTGTCACGTCTTGGTCGTCGATCACGCGCAGCCACGTGGAGTCCTTACGAGACGGGACCCACAATGACTTTTATCTCTTTTTGTGATTAATTTTTTTTATGTGCAATCGTTTATAAATAAAAATTAATTTAAAATAGTTGGCTCTTTACGATTTTAATTTTTTTTAATTTTTATTTTTTTAAAATATTCTTCTATTTTCTCAATTATCTATACTCATTAGTTATATTTAATTTTTTGACTATTAATAAATAAATATTATTTAATAAGAATAAATTTATCAATATATGTTATTTCTTATTATCTATATTTTATCCTAAAAAATTATTATTGTAAAACGGAAGGATATTAATCTCTAACGAGGTTTATGTGAAAAAGAAAAGAACATGTCTTATATACATAATACAATAAATATAAAAATGATTAATTTTATTGATAGATATATGAAAAATAAATTTTATTGCACCCAAAATATAATACATAGATAATATTAGTACAATATGTGTATAATCACCTTTATTGGTACCATCAAACGTTTCCTAGGATCAGCAATAAAATCACAATATTAACATATGAGTATTTAAAATTTAAATTAAAAAATAGGAATACTTACTGTAAAATAGATTATTTACATACTCTCTCTGTCCCGTAATAGATTACCTTTTAGAAATTAAAATTTGTCTCATAATAGTTATTTTTTTAGGATTTCTAGAATTCTTTTATTCATATTTTTCTAATTTACCCTCTTATTTTCCCAATTACCCATGATCATTAATTACATTTACTTCTCTTATCATCAATAAAGATGCATTATTTAATAAGGGTGAATTTGTCAATATATATTATTCCTTAATAAGTGTGCACAAAACTAAAAGGTCCTCTATTGCGTGACGGAGGGAGTATTAAGAACTAGTAAGGACATAGTCCTTAATACCAGTGAGCAACTAAAAAAAATAAGATGATAAGTGATAGCCATTACTCAAAGTAAGTGTTTTGATACTCTCTTCGTTCAAAGTGAATATCAAAATTAATTTTAATTAAAAATACGTTTTAATATTTATTTTTGGATAAAAAGAATATTAGGGTCAAATCACGATTCTTATATATAATTACATTTGAATATCACTACATCTTACATATCATATATATTTTCAATATCACACACAAATATCATCAAATATCATATATCAATATCAAACATTTTTCATTTATTACCCCTACACCTATACACTCTCACAAATCAATTCAAACATTTTACATCATATTCTCTCTCTTTTTTTCTCAATTCTCTCATCACATCCAAATTTTTCACATCACATTCTCTTTCCTCACATCACATTCAAATCTTTCACATTATGGGGGCAATTTAGTCTTTTAATTTATAAACCCACATCACTCATATCATCTCATTCATATTGTAAATAATATCATATTACTCAATATTATCATATATCGTATTTGTGATCGGACCTTTAGATAAGTTCTCACTATTCTTACTTAGAATGGTAGAGAAAAATATGATTTTTTGATATTTAGTAAGCATAAAAAGAAAATACATCGAATAAATTATAGTAAGCATCATAGAGTCACACAAGGTTTTAAATTTGTGGCAAAAAACGGTAAATTCCATGTGGTTTATCCCACGTGTATATATATATTTTTTTGTATACAACTACTATATTGTTAGTACATTATTTTGTATTTTATGAATTATTTCTCTTCAAATTTATTTTAATAAAGTTTAAATTGACATATTATCATGATTTTTTATATATAAAGAGTGTTAAAACATTCATGATAATATAAAAACATTTATGATAAACTACAAATACTTATGATGACTCGACGTCACTGATTTTGATAGATAAAAACTTAAGAAAATACTCGAAGGTTATAGTTCAATCTTTATTAATGTCATCACATGGCTAAATGAAGAATTACGCTGGTCTATTTCAAAGAGTATAAATGAACAAGATGAGAGTTCAAGCTTTATTTGAGTTGTTCACTACTTGATGTAGCCCTTATCCAACAGCTATATTATTAGTTATATATAGAACTCAAAATATTGAATCAATAACAAGAAAAGAGCACAAACACTACTTCAACATGAAAATAATCATACATAGCAGCAAAGTTACAAATTTAGTAGATCTAAAGAGGTAAAATTCTGTAAAATTCATCAAGAAAAAGATCTTCTTGAACAATTATAATCTCATTATCAAACAGTGATATCTCATTTAAAAGTTGTCTCCAGAGATTTTCAAAACAGCTTCCTCCATGCTATTTCAAGAGCTACAAATCAGGAAGCAATGTCTTTTAAATTAGGGGTGATAATCTGAGACCAGTTGGTATATGGAGCACCTATGTGCTCCTAACAAGGAATATCGGAGAGTGTGTTCACTCTCCTGTAGAATATGCAAAGATGATTATATTGATTATCATGAAGTGTATATATACACATACAAGAGAAACCCTAAGCAGGAATACAAAAGTAATTACAAAAGTAATCTATTTACAGAAAATATATACCCTTCTATATCTCCCATTCTCATCAATTAATCCCTAAAATTAAGGGATTTACTTTAATTTCTCTAACTAAATTTTAAAAAAAATTGATTAATTTAAATCTCATAATTAATACCTAAATTAACTTATTACTAACCTAATTTCTAAAAATCAATAAAAATTCAAATTTAAATATCAAAAACGAATAATTAAATGAACATTAAGCACTGCTGAATGAATATTAACCACTTATGAAATGAACATTCATATCAAATTGCTTAAATTAGTAACAAAAATAAATAAATTGCATACAAAATAGAAAATACACATCATGACATTATAGGAAACATAAATTTAATTTTATGGTGAAAGTAATGAATATTACTCGCAAAAAAATATATGATACATGCATTTTGGATAATTTTCCCTAAAAATCAGAAAATAAACTTTGCCTGCTGTCAACTAAATAATATGCACTACAAAATGAATAATACAAAATATATGCTCCCAAAATGAATAATACATACTTATTAACAGAAAATAAATTTTATCAGATCTTAAATGCATAATACATTCTATAATATGCATAATAGAAGACATGTGATCTGAGGAATGAATCGGGTTAAGACGTGGAGGAAGATGACAGTGCATATGAGATCGAAAAAAATGAATCAAGCGTTGAAGTAAATGAATATTATATTTCGATGAAATGAACATCCCGTCTCATTTGAAGGAAATTGGACCTCACTTGTCTCCTTATTGACGTGCTCCTCCTCGTAGCCTTCTTTATCCTCATTATTTTCATCGTCTTCACGATGATCGCAACCCAGAATTATCATATGAATAAAAGAAGGACGAATTTTCGATAAAGCTACTAGGAAAAACTTGAAACATATGACATCGCAAAGCACAAATTAAATTTAAGCCACCTTAAAGAAAATGACTTAGAACCCACCAAGGAAATCAAATTTAATAAAAAAGGGTAATTAATGTAATGTTTATGGTTCCCAAGAAAGTAGTACATCAATTTGAGAGAAATAAATAGTCATGGAAATTAAATTAAAGGAATGGAGCTGTAGGGAAATGGAGTAGTAAAGAGAGGAGGGAGGCGTGGGTTGGGAGAGGAGGGAGGCGGGGCTGAGAGAGGAGAGAGAATGGATGAGTGAAATTAGGGAGAGATATGTGAGGAAAAAATAACGAGAGATATTTGGGAGTTAAAATTAATTCCTTAAATTAAGGGATTTAATTAGAATATTTTCACCCTTTCACATGGTCGAAGGAGAGTGCGTCACACTTACTCCAAAAGATGCTCCTAGCAAGGAGCACTTATGTGCTCCGTATAAATTCTAATTTGAGACTCAATAAATTGATTGATCTATTAAATTTGAATTGATCTATTTACTTGAGTGATATAATCAATAAATTTAAACTTATTTAATAATAACTTAGTAGATATGTTCAAATATATTAATTACCTTTCTCTTAAACATGTTAATTATATATATATTTTATAAATTCATGATATTGGGTCTCAAATTTTCACCCCTGATTTAAACCTATGTACCATTATTTGATATGACTTGTAAATATTTTTTTTAAGTGTCGAGTTATATAATAAAAAAATAAATATATTTGTATATATTTTTGAAAAAATAAATGGTCTAAGAGTCTAAACTTTAGACAAATGAAGTATAAATTTTAAGAATTTCACACCACTTTAAAAATTACTTTTTAAAAATTGCTTTATAAAGAGATCTCTCACATACGCTTTATGTTAACCTCAAAATATCTTAAATCATATATGTGTGTGCAAACATATCATTCGTGTGGATCCAAATGACTCAAAATTTAATAAAGATAAAAATACATTCATATTCACATATGCATTTTAAAACACTAATTAAATTACATATGCATAAATAATTGGTACACAAAATAGTAATTCTAAGAATATTTAAGAAATTACCTTGGATCAGAAAGTTAATATGCAATAAATTTTAATAATATAAAATAATATTTTATAATAATTAAAATAAAAAATAAAAAAAATAGTGAGATTCATCTAAAATTAAAATAAAAAATTATCTCGCATTGACAGTGACTCAAATCTGAGATAGATAGGTATTCAAAAAATAGGCCAAAATCACATTGGACTTTGCATATTTTCCTCAATATTTAAATACATACAAATGCGTAACTATGGAACTCCATTACTTGAACTAATCACGTTCTAATGAATCGCAGGTGGATCCCACAGTGACGTGGTCAATGAGTTGAATAAAAAGCAAAAGGGTTTTAGCAAAGTTTTTGAATCGAAAGAAAAGAAGCAACATTTTGTAGAGAGAGAGAAAATCAAAGATTATAGAGAGCGAGAAACAAGGCGCGGGGTGGCCGTCCGAAAACAGGCAGAGAGAGAGAGAGAGAGAGCAGCTCTTTCTTTATATTTTTCATTCTTTTACGTCGTTGTTATAATTGCTTGCGGCCTTTTTTCTTCTTTCTCTTTAATTTCCAAAACGAAGACGCGTTCCCTTTTTCTAGGGCTTGAAAAAGGATTAAAAATTATCCCCTAAATCTTTCGTTCCAAATAGCATTGCGGAAATATATTACACAACGCAGTACACACAGATCAGCAGAAATATATATAAAAAAAAAAAGGAGGAAGAGAAAAAATTAAACCTAGATCTTGCTTCCTGTAATTCCCACGATCGATCAGCTCATTCAACATTCTAAGATCGTTTTTACTAAATTAAATTATTTCAGTTCTTTAGGGGGAGGATTTTTGGGGTTATTTTGAGCTCGGAGATCCTCCTTATGAATTAAAGGAGTTGAAAAATCCGATCTGCCGGAGACTGATCCACCGCCGGAGCTACTCCGTTGCGTTCGTCGGATGAGAAAGGAAGGATGAAATGGGTGACATTGCTTAAAGACTTCAAAGAGAAAGTCGGATTATCCGCACCTCCATCTGCCGCAAATTCTCCATCATCATCCTCCGCCGTCTCCTACCATCGTGATAATAGTAATGCCTCCTCCACTTACCTGGACTCCACGTCTTCGCCTTCTAGGTTTGTCTATCTTTTTCTTCTCACTTTGTATATTTCTTTTTCCTTTCATTTTATTGCTATTGTTGCTATCCCCCGGTTTAAATTCACAAATTAGAAATTTATTACTGTACTAGCATCCATTTTACTTCTATATGTGTTTCAGCTCTCTTGATCACATTTTTAAGTTGTAGGATGATGTTATTATTAGCACATGAAAACTTGATTTCTTTAGTCAAATTTGAATTATGTGGCTGAGAGAAGTGAGCATATTACACTGCATTGGAGCTATTAAGAAGTCTCAAATTATGAATTATCATATGTAGGAGACAATTCTTATTCCACAACTTAATCCACAAGTTGGCCGGAATAAACCTAACTTAGCTATTGGATTTTTTAAACAAGATATATGTCATGCAGATGAAGTCCAAATTGTGGATAAACTGGTTTCTGGAAATGGCGATGTGCTGGACTCTAAATAGTAGCTGCAGTTATTACTTCTATTTGTGCTGTTCAGTTAGGTGATGATGACAGGATTTCAAAGCTTAGATCTGATCTGTTGCTTCAAGTTAAAGGTTGAGTTGCAACTTCACGTTGATGATTAATTTATCTGATGGCGAGATGAAAGGGTTTTAGATTTTGGGGATCCAGTCTGTGCATGTGTTTGATGGAGAAGCGACAAATGGAAAAATGATAAGCTACCACCTTCAGTAATTATGTATGCACATCGTGTGATCTTACGTAAAATATAAATGAAGTTCACTGTAATGGCTTTTTGCTAAAGTGCCCTTAGGTCACTTGTTACAGATCCAAGAGTAGAAATGGATTGCACGGGATTTTTTTTTGCTAAAGCTTTTGAATTTCGATAAGATAAAAAAAGTTGCCTGGGAAATCATCTCATATCTAATAAATTGTAATGCCCACTGATGCATTGTTGTTGACTCACAATGCAATGTAGTTGTAATTGCTGATTCTTGAGAGGTTCCATTAGGGCTCGGTTCAGGGAACCCAATTACAAATTTATGATGAAAGGGATCTGCAACCCATTTTAAGCTTGTTGTTTGTAGTCCATTGCTTTCTAGTCATCAATTATGTCAAATATGGTACCAGGTTGGGTCTGCCTTATCTTCTTGCTTCATGCTGGATATGATGATGCAGTATGCTGATTAATATTAAGCAACTAGAAAATGCCCATGCCCGGGGCACGGAATTAGATTTTTTTAAAAAAAAATTTAGGAAATAATTTAAAATAATATTACAAAAATATTATTAATAGTTAGAAAATAATAAATTGAATGTAATTAACTTCAGTAGTAGTTTAACTAACATAAAATTAGTTAACTAAAACCATTTAAAATATACACACTCTTCGCACACACACACACACACACACTATTCACACCTCTCTCACGCCGCACAACACACAACCCCACACACACTCTTCACACCTTCTCTTTCACCCACAACACACAACCCCACAAACACTCTTCCACCGTTAGATTAAAAGATTTGAATGATTGAGATTAATTTTTTTTTGTTACTATCCATAGTGCCACATCATACTATAGATGATGAATTAATAAGGAATGTTTCCTGGGAGTGCTAAATAGATATAAGATCTGTCTCTTTGGGACTGGAACTTTTTTCCCTCGTGTCCTTGATTTTTTCCTCGAGTAAGTGTTGTATTTAGGCTCAATCAATTCATGAGACCTGATTTTCTTGGCTTAGAAGTGTCTTCTGAAAACCCGATTTCTTACCAAATAGTGGCGCATATCTTAGAAGTGGATAGCAAAAGTGGCTTTGTTTTCTTTCGTATGGGTCTCCAAATAACTTGATTTCAAAGTTGCGCGGACTTGGCTATTGTCGAAAAGAAAAATAAAAGCAAAAGAAAAGGTGGATAAATGTTTGCCTTACATTTGAAAAGAATAAAATAGACAAAAAATGCTAAAAGAATGAGATTTTGTTGTCTAATCAGTCAACAAAAGTTGACGTTTTAAAGACTATGACGGGAATATTTGTCAAAGTATTTTTCTGTCTTTTCTATCAGCAAAAGTCCCTCTCCGTTTTTCTCTGGAATGTCTTCCTCGCCAGTCCCATATAGCTACGAAGAAAGAATGGTTTCAGAAATTAGATAATTATTTTATTATCCATTTATTTGGTTGAGCTTGGTAAGTTAGAAGCTAATTTAATTAGTTCTATTGGGGGAGAGGTTGATAATGGAGACTTGTAGTCTCTGCTATTCAAGTGTATGCAATCTGTCCGTAGGTGCTTGTAAGTAGCACCAATTAGTGGTATGATGTTTATGACACTACTTGGACATCCAATTTTACATGGTTAAGTGGCTTTGACAATGCACTGATACATAGATGATTATAGTGTCTGGTTCTTTCACGTGGAGTCTCAAAGTCTTCATATACATATTTCAAGGTTTTATGTGAACTTCTTTATGGAAGACCGGTTCTTCTGCTAATAAGTCCCATCTTACGCTTTTTATGACAATTCTTCTCATTACTTATCTACTTCCTTATGTTGAAAGCAGAGACAAACATGAATTGGAATTGGACTTCAAGAGATACTGGGAAGAATTCCGTTCATCAAGCTCCGAAGAGGTTGCTGCATTGAGAAGCTACTTCTTTTCTGGTTTCCCATGTGTATAAATTCATGAGGTTTGACGGGTTCTCTCTTTCCATGCAGGAGAAAGAAAAGGCCTTGAATTTGACTGTCGATGTTTTCTGTAGATTAGTGAAGAAACATGCTAATGTAGCTCAGTTGATTACCATGTATGATGACAATTTCTCTAAGTCTTATTTATTGCATTTATTATTCCTTTCCTCCGGTGCATTTCTGACTTCAGAAGATTATTTATCCATTCCATTTTTCCTGTATTTTGCATGACTGGGGAGTATCATTTTCTGTTTACTTGGGAGGGATTGTGTTACGGTAATAACTTAGTAAGTGAGTGGCACCCTCATTGTCTTCATCTGCTTTACTAGCTGGCGGTATTAAGGATGCTGCATCATTGTAAAGCTTCGCTAGCTTTTACTGCCACTCAGTTGATGTGCTCTTAGCTAGCCTCTTACTGCTGCTTCTCTTGGCTTGTATTTTCCAAGTCAAGAAAAAAGCGAATAGGTTTTCAAATATAAGATGTTTTATGCTGAATAAAAGAATATGACTGTTCCAAATATGCAATAGTCGTTAATTTTGCTATAAAATGTATGCCTTGATTGGGTCAAAAGATTATGATGATACTTCTGGGTTTCTCAAATGTACGTTTTATTGGATCCGAGGCTCGTGCTTTATTCTGTGGGAACTTTCATTTCTTTTTTCCTTTTTATTTATTGAAGTTAAACTCTTGAGTATTGGCTATGTTATTGTTGTGATATGCAGGTTAGTAGAAACGCACATATTTGCTTTTGTCGTCGGGAGAGCATTTGTAACAGATATAGATAAGTTGAAAACTAAGAGTAAAACAAGATCGTTGGAAGTTGAAATTGTGTTGGATTTCTTCTTGGAAGTTACAAAGGTGTGCGTCAAATGCTTATTCTCACGTCTATCTATTCTATCTCGCCCCCACTTGAGTGGAGTTCGGGAATCCATTTTATAGTTAGCAACAATTTTAAATGTTCATTTGCAGGATGGTGTCCAGCGTGGTTCAAATTTGTTACATGCGGTGGAAATTCTTGTATCTGGGGTATATCCGTAAGCTTCACCAGTTTGAAATTACGCATGTTGCCTGCACATTTTGTTTTTTGCATTTTGAGGCATGCTCAATCCTTTTGGCCTTCCATTGTCCTCTATGTCCTGAGATTGTGAAACATTGGAACTTGAAGTAACAAGTTCATGTTACACTGATGTCCAATTTGTTCTTTTATGTCGCTTGGGAAGGGGATAAAGTTGTTAATTCATGAGTTATTAAGTGGGCATAATGAATTCCTTTTGCTGTTATCTCATCTTTGTTTCCTAACCTGACCGGTATGTGTTGTTGGCAGCCCAATGATAAAAAATATCTCCTTGATACTGGGATCTTACAATGTCTCATTGATATTCTAAATGCTTTCTTGGCACCTGTTGCGGGGAATCTGAGGACAGAGGCTACTACAGCTAGCGATGAACCGTTAGGACAAGAGAAAATTGACAATGGTGATATTGGGCCAGTTCGCCGGCTTGAGGTATGCTTTTGACGCAACTTTTTATATTGTCATGCACTTGCACAGACTGCATCTATATTACTTTAGTACATCTTGCTAGGAGTTTTCCTTTTCCTTGATTTTATTTTTGTTTCAAGATGGGACATCTTGCGAATCTTCAATTTTTTTAAAAACAAATTTGTTGGGTTGATGAGACCTAAGAAGACCAATTGCGCCTTATTGTAAGCTTGATTTCATATGTTTGACAAGTTCTGTTTTTTGGTTACTCCAACTTTTTATATAAATGAAAGAATGTAAACTTGGAAAGCAATGCTCCTTGTCATGGCACAGGCAAAGCCACCAAATAGCGACATTTTAACCTTGCCTTGAATTACCTAGTGCATTTACATATTAACCAATTCCATTGATAGCTATCTGCTTTCATCTTTGATTTACTAGCTCATACGCTGATACCCATAGTGATTTCTTGATTTACTATATTTTGAATCCCTTGTGTTTTACTGGAAATTTCTCCTATTCCATTCTTCCTAAACATGGTATAGTGTTGCTGCACAAACAAGTTATACGCAGTGCATTGATTGGAACCAGCGAAAACTAAAAATTAGCTATTTGTGCCGTAGGTTCTGCTGTAAGCACAGTTATCATGTGTATGGCTTCAACACAGTAGGATGTCGCGGGGGTCTTTGCATTTGACATGTTTTACAGGAGTACTAACATTGTGGCTTGTATTTGTGTATTGCACGCATTGTTCAACGGAGTTACTGTAAACCCTACTGTGGCTTCGAAATTGTTGAGGTCACCCCTTCCTGATCTAGAATCACTTGACAGCGTACAACATTCTCTAGAAAGTCATTGAAAAATTATTAAACGGAAGTAAGCATGTTGTGGTCCCATGATGCCCGTAAAATCCAGTATGGAAAATTTCCCTGATTCTATTTGCGCTTAAAGAAAAACTCAATTGCTGTCTAAATCACTAGGTTTGACCTCATCAGGGTCCCAATTTCAGCAAATGTCAACTTTTAAGCCAAACCAAGATTCGCGAGGCAATTTTCAAAAAATGCTGCGGTGAAAAAGAAAATGAGGGACAGTGGGATCTCTTCATGCACGCGTGTATGGCAGTGAGTGTTTGGAAAGGAGTGTAATTCTTGTTATTGTGCGTGATTGTGTATATTATTTGTGTGATTATGAGAGGGAGGGAGGGAGAGAGAGGGAGAGAGAGGGAGGGAGGGAGAGAGAGAGAGGGAGGGAGGTTTGTGCATTGGTGAGATTTTCTTTCAGTAGAGCCATCATCGCAGCTCAATCTTGTAGTAAAGTATTTTACATTTGCGTTTTTGTTGGAAGTCCATACAGAGAGCTTGGAAAGGTAACATCTTAACGACGGAACGGTGGGTGGTGTTATACCACAATTTGGCTAATGACGACCATACCACCCACCGTCGCTCTGCAGATGTTATGAAGAGTGGTGATGCAATGTTGTTCCCACCAACTGAAATTATTCTTTTCAGAAAGCACGCTAGAGAATAGGATCTCGACCACCCGCAGTTCTCAAAGGATAGTGTAAATTAATTTCTGCATCCAAAAAGACTTGGGAACTGGTTTTAGCACAATGAGGGTAGTTGAGAATGTGGACTGAACTGAGTCTCAAATCTCCTTTCTTTTAAGCCCCCAATGAAGCTGTC
Source organism: Lobelia cardinalis (assembly GCA_028566635.1). Classification (NCBI taxonomy): domain Eukaryota; kingdom Viridiplantae; phylum Streptophyta; class Magnoliopsida; order Asterales; family Campanulaceae; genus Lobelia; species Lobelia cardinalis. Next base: position 3,051,581 of record JAOWAN010000049.1, read on the forward strand.
CACGAAATCAGATTTGGTAAATTTGGGTTCTGGAGTAGCATACAACATTTAGGGATCCAAAACGAGCTTAGTTTTCACAGGCCGTTGTTGACTGCTTTAATTTCTTCGACAAAATTTTCATGAGGTAAAATACCAAAACAGGCCCCACCACACGGACTAACTAGGTCCAAAACAACTGTGGCTGGCCCATAATCATAGCCCTGGACCACGTACTAGCCTCCCTGTTCATATGGATGGAAGCCACAGTCGCCTTCTAATATTATTCATCAGTTGGTGTATCAGAAACTAAGCACGGCATTTGCTTACCCACTCGTGAGGGCCGGTCTATGCCAGAAATAATGGAAAATCAATTTTGGGATGAGTGCAACACATTTGGGTGTGTGTCGTTGTATAGGGTGATAAAATATGTGCGCATGTTGCAGGGAATAAGTGAAAGGCGTAGCACAAATCATGATGGATGTGGAAATGGGTGTTGGAAGCAGCAACTGTACTGGATGGACTCTGGTCATATGTTTAGGAAGGCGATGTGGCTCCCCTGCCTCTCAATTGAACGCCCTAATCTGGACTCATGGTATCGGACTGCTGGCTATGCTCTCTCCTTTAACCATGTCCCCTTCTGGTCTTGACCCATTGATGGCTAGGGCTTCAATGGAGATCAGCAGACCATCTATGGACTCGCGGATTGTATCCATCTCGCCATCTAAGAGTTGCAGCAGTTAGTTCTGCTGCTACAACAAAGTGGAATGGTTACTCTCCAGTCTCCACCGTGTAGCTATGCTGGTTCATTAGCTTTCACCTCCTTCCATCGGCCGCCAGCGCCTGCTGTCGGCCAGTGTTACCCGCCGGAAGCTGGTCAGAGAATAGAAGGCTCTGATACCAAAAACAGGAAAGCTTTTGTTACCTGGTGTTGTGGATAGAGAAGGAAAATAACAAAAAAGGAAAGCTTTTGTTACCTGGTGTTGTGCTCTTCTAATATTTGGAGGATGGCATCAGATCTTATCGAATAGACTCTGGTTGCTGTCGAGTAAACTGGTTTGAGGGTAACCCTGAAATCCATGAAATCACTTGGGGGTTTTCTGTAATTTCTCATGAAAAGTGATTCTATCATAAGCTGATGTTGCATTAGTTCGTTTGCAGTCTATACAGATATCTAGGATTTTTTATGCTGGTATTGATTTTCTTCTTTGGTTAGTAACGCAGAACAAAAACGCAAAAATAATTACTTTCTACGAATTAACCCCAAGAACACACAATCCGGAATCCACCGGACACAAAATTGAGAAAACTCTCAAGGAATAATATTATTAATCAATACGTTACTTTGTCCATAGGCTACATGATGTATTTATACTACTAGAATAACCCAAAACCTAATTAGGAAAGGAAAATACCAACTACCGCAGAACATAAACGTGAAACAAGATTAATTTCTATGAATTAACTCCAAGAACACACAATCCGGAATCCACCGGACACAAAGTTGAGAAAACTCTCAAGGAATAATATTATTAATCAAACCGTTACTTTTTACATAGCTACATGATGTATTTATACTCCTAGAATAACCCAAAACCTAATTAGAAAAGGAAAATACAAATACAATAGGAAAACATGAAAATTTTCCAAAAACAAAAAGAACGAGTTCAGTCCATATTTGGGTAGGTTCTGAATTCTAAGACTAACCCAATTTACGGAATTCAAATCCGACTCTCCTACAGAAAGTTATTAACCTCGCAAATATTACCAAAAATAGCAAAAACGCGTTAGGTAAAAGAACTTTTTTTTCCCAAAAAAGAGTCTTCTTTAATAAATAAAGACATAGGGTTGCCCAGAACAGTTCTCCCAGCAAGGGGAACCGGTTATCCCATTGTTTTCTCTCTATCAGCTCCCCCGACAGGGGAACCAAGCCAACTGCCCAGCATAACTAAACTCTTATGTCGCGTTTGGTTTGGTGGAAAATGAAGGAAAGTGGGGGAATGGAATGATCAATTCCTTTTGACCAAAAATTTTGTTGTGTT
>JAOWAN010000049.1:3053698-3076008 GCA_028566635.1 Lobelia cardinalis
CATTGTATAATATTTTCATTACATTCTTATGAATGTATTTTCAAAACAAACATGGATTATCAAGGAATCAAATTATATTTCCATTCCATTCCTAGCAAACCAAACGCAAGAGTTGACCAATTTTAATTCCATTCCAATTCCTTAGGGAATGAATTCCATTCCATTCCTTTTGACCATTCCATTCCTTTATAAAATTTCCAACGAATCAAACGGCACCTTATCTTTTAGTACCTTTACTCTCTTTTGTTCTATGCCCCTTAGGTAGGAGTAAGATCTGTTTTGTAGCTTGTTTAACCCTTCTTTGTAGCTTGTCGTTTGGTGTGTTCATCCCCGCCCTCCCTGAACGGAGCTGTTGCTAAAGCATAACTAATATCTTAGCTGTTTGGAACGTATAGCTACCGGGTTCTTCCTTTAGCGGAGGTGTAGGTAACATATCTGTCTGGGTTACGAGATCGGTAGGTGCAACAGACTCGCGAAGTGGGAGGTGCATTTCTGTTAGTCTCGGTGACATTGGAAGTTTCATCCTTGCTAAAGAAAGAAGCGGCCAAAAGGCTTAGCGACGACCCCTCTCAGCTTAAAGTAAAGGAAGCGGCTTGTCCCATCCAATGCCCTACTTTTAAGTACTCGGTATGTTCACTCAATCAGAAGAAGCTTTCGGAAGTTCATTGGCCTCTGCGGAGCCTAAAAGATGTTGAATTGCCAAAATTCGTCGTTCCTCATGGCATATCCATGAATATTGCTTGTTGGACCGTTTCGGATCAGAATTGGCCGGTCCTACGTCAATTCCACACTTTGTCGGGTTTTCAGCAAAACAGCTACACTTTTTCCTTTCCTTTCTTGCCCTTGGTCTCTAGTAGGAATCTTCGGCATATTGTCACTTTGTCCTTCATCAGTTAGTTGATTGGTTTTGGATTTGGTCACGTGCAATGAAAACCACAGTATTTTAATGCAATTAGAAGGCACCATAAACCTTGTGAAATTCTAGAGATTGATAGCTAGTGTATCTATTGTCTTAGTGGTTTGTGCAGAATTGCCAGAAGGCCCTGACTGGAGCTCCATAGTAGACTAGCTAAGGTTTCATATTTATTGAAATGAACTTGCTTATATGGATGAGCACCTGCTTTTTGTTTGAAAGTTGTATTCATTCTAAACATCAGTTAGCATTAGGCAGCAGAGAGTGGTTTGTCTTCAGCTTGCAATGCCGCCGTCCCTGAGTTGATTTCTTTCTATTCTTACCCAATATGAATGTGATTACAAGTAATTGCATGTCATTTTCAAACTTGCTAATCCTAAGTTTCATGCTTGAAGGTAGAGGGAAGCGTTGTGCATATTATGAAAGCATTGTCAAGTTATACTACAGCTGCTCAGTATTTGATTGATGACAGATCACTTCAGTTGCTCTTTGAGATGGTTGCCAATGGTTCGCTGATTGTATTTTCAAGGTATAAAAATGGCCTTGTCCCGTTGCATACCATTCAGCTTCACAGGCATGCAATGCAGGTAATCCTCTAATCAAATATTTTTGTGACACAACTTTAAACAAGAGCATATATGTGCATGACATTAGAAAATAATCTCAGTATCGGATTTTTTCCTGGTTGTACTTCTCTTTTTCATTTCATTCCACTCATATTTCAGATACTTGGTCTTCTTCTAGTTAATGACAGCGGCAGCACTGCCAAGTATATACGGGAACATCATTTGGTATGTTCTCACATCTTAGTTTCAGTTATTACATCACTGGTGAGAAACATCGGTACTTCATACCTCTTGCATCTACATGGTGCATTTTTATGTTTCCTTCATCTCTTTCTTGAATCATTAATTAATCTGAAAAGTAGGGATGGTACTGTTTGTCTTTCGTGCAAGTTCTTTGCTACATTTGTGCACCACAAGAAATAGCAACAATCCTGTTTTCTTTTGTCTTTTATTACGTTAATGCACCACAAGAAATAGCAACAGTCCTGTTTTCTTTTGCCTCTTTATTTTATTTGACTTTATTTATGTTTAATTATTATTGTTATTGTTATTGTTATTATCATTTTTACTTTTATAACTAGTTGACATAATTGTGAAGAGGGAATATCTGTTAAATTGTCTCGAGTGTTGATGACATTGTAGGCCATGGCATTGTAGGCCATCGTAAAACTAGCATTATGGATGTTCCATTTTGGAAGTTTCACAACATTAAATTCATCTAAAGAGGAAATGTCTGTTATGTAATCTCAATTGGTGAGGACGTCCATCTGAAACTTTGGTTCTCTGCAACCATGCCAGACATTACTTATCAGAGAGGATGGGAGGAAAGTGACACTGCCGGCCATTCTAAAATTAGCATCTTGGATTCCTTATCTAGACCCACTTAAATGCTTGGTTACAAATGCCTGAATATGTCTTTCAAATGTCAGATTGACACTTCGGCTTCCTTATAGACTCTTTGGGGGTCCCCAGTTATTCACACCTCTCGGCACCCTTGAAGAGAAGTCCAATCAACTGAGTGTTATGAGCAATTTACAAATGTTGTGAGACTTCCTGCAGTGGTCTTGCACTCTTGCTGTTTGAGGGCTCTTTACTTGTCTCAGTTTTGCTTCCTGAAACAGCACGAGGTAATTGGAGGAAATTAGCATTGTAGTTGAGAGCTGAAAAGACCTGCAGTGGAAGTTTTTGTGCTTGAATAATAAAGTTGCCCGTTACTTTTTCTTTGGCCTAGTGAAGGCTCAGTATTCTGGAATATTCCAAGTTCTTTTTCAATTGGTTGTCATGCTTGAGTTAAAGGCTTGGAACTTGAGTTTCTGTTAGCAGTCTACCATTCTATCAGCTGATAATTTAAAGTAGCTCAATTCAGAAATGAAGTCAGCAAAAAGTAAAGGACTTCTCTGATTGTAAGACAATTGCTTAATAGTCAAGTAATATATGGAACTTATGTTGCATGTGCTTTGCCCCCCCCCCCCCTTTTTTTTTTTTCCTGTTTGTTTCCCCTTATATTTCTTCTTATTTTCTTAAAGGGTTATGTAGTTTTGGTTAGCTGCTCTTAAGATAGTTGTGAATAGAGTATCTGGTTTATGGGCTTATTATAGATCCTCGTGTGCAAGTGGATTTTATTTATAACAAGTTGGGCATGACCAATATTGATGCCCCAACTTGAAGAGGTATGTTGATAGAGTATCCGGTTTATGTGCTTGTTGGGTATTGGGCTTAGTATATAAATATGTACTAACCTATCCTAGAAGACATATCTTTTCAATAAACAACGTTTTGGCATATACTACTACTGCTCCCTCTCTCCCCCCCCTCTCTCTCTCTCTCTCTCTCTCTCTCTCTCTCTCCCCTTTCTCTTTCTCTTTCTTTCTCCATCACAATAGTATTCCTAAAATTTATGGATGACATGTCAATTAGAAGTTGGTGATTATCATTTAATCAAGAGAAGGGTTTTGAAACTTGGAAAAACCGTATTGGGGCTTCAAAAGTATCCCTTCCACTTTATTATAGTAATATAATAGTAATACAAAAAAAATTGCGTCTCTTTTATGAGAATTTTGTCAAGTAGTTTCATATGTATTAGTCGTGATTATTGTAATTTGCTTATAAATGTCTTACTTTATGTTTAACCAAGTCTCATTCATCAGTTAGGTGCATCATGCACCTTTTAGTCATTATAATAGCTAGACCGTCCAATCCAACCTATTGGTAAGACCTTAGTGGTCGTGGGATCTTCATGCGAAAGGCTTTCATTGCATGACCTGGAATTATATCCTATTCTTTTTCAACATATTTAGTTTCACGTCATCATTGATTTGTGATCATTATCTTGTTCCTTGAATGATTTTCAATGGAGATTACATAGTGGATTTTAGTACCATTGCTGAAGCTTTAACTATGGCTTGCTTGTTTTGACCCATTAGCATGCATCTATGTTCTGTGATTTTTCTTTGATTATCATTGTTCCTGGAGTCGGTCACATCTATGATCGTATTCAATAGCTGCAGACCTGGCCAACGCATACCTCATTTGGTATCTAATTTCCATCTGCAGATAAAAGTTCTCCTAATGGCTGTTAAGGGGTTCGATCCTGAGTGCGGTGATGCTGCATATACTATGGGCATTGTGGACCTTTTACTTGAGTGTGTGGAGTTGTCATATAGACCTGGTACGTGGGTTGTTCTCTTAACTTCTTTGCCAAAATTATGAATTTCATTGTGATAGTAATCTTCCCTGAGATGTCTTGATTCTTTAAATGCATCTAAATTTTGTTCGTCCTAAGGTTAAACTATATCTCTTCAAGGTATTTGTTTCCTAGAATTTAGAATGTGTTCATTTAAGTATTTTCAGAACTACTTCCATTTTTATTTTAAATAATCATGATAATATTATAGGTAAAGTACAAACCTTTTAGTGGCATTAGTCTTTTCCTTTCTTTTACTTTATAGTTTGTGTTTTTCATTTGAGATCATATTTATGCTAACTGAAAAAATTGACTTGTAGAGGCTGGTGGTATCAGGCTCAGAGAAGATATCCATAATGCTCATGGCTACCAGTTCCTTGTTCAGTTCGCGTTGGTTCTTTCAAAAGATCAGGCCTCTCAAGCTACCCATTCCAAACGTCTTTCTCACCAAGATTCTGCCTCAGAGAGTTCGAATTCATTTACTGACGTGGGCATGGGGGATGAAAAGGGTAGAAGTGGTGACAACTCACCACAAAATCTATCGCCAACACTCTCTAGGCTGCTTGATGTTCTTGTAAATCTATCTCAGATAGGTCCAGCCGATGCAGTTGGATCAAAAGGCTCCAAAAACTCTCAGGTGAAGTCAAGTGGCCATGGCAGGAGTAGAACTTCGTCTTCTGACTGGGTTGCCGATGAAATTTGGGAGCAGAGCAGTAACAAAGTTAAGGACCTAGAAGCTGTCCAGATGTTGCAGGACATTTTTCTTAAAGCAGATAGTCGAGAATTGCAGGGAGAAGTTCTAAATAGAATGTTCAAGATATTTTCAAGTCATCTAGAGAATTACAAATTGTGCCAGCAGTTGCGAACAGTGCCCCTCTTGATCCTCAATATGGATGGTTTCCCTCCATCTTTGCAAGAAATAATCCTCAAAATTCTTGAGTATGCAGTGACGGTTGTGAATTGCATACCTGAACAAGAATTGCTTTCACTGTGCTGCTTGTTGCAGCAACCAATAACATCTGATTTAAAGCACACCATTCTGGCTTTCTTTGTGAAATTACTATCTTTTGACCAACAGTACAAAAAAGTCCTGCGAGAAGTTGGCGTGCTGGAGGTTCTATTAGATGATCTTAAGCAGCATAAGTTTCTTTTGGGACCAGAGCAACACAATAGCAACACAAGTCAACTGGAAAGAAAATCCAGCTCAAGCAGCTTTAAGAAGCATTTGGACAATAAAGATGCTATTCTGTCTTCTCCGAAATTATTGGATTCTGGTTCTGGGAAGTTTCCTATATTTGCAGTAGAGGGCACAATTGCAATTGCTTGGGACTGCTTAGTCTCTCTATTGAAGAAGGCTGAACCGAATCAAGTGTCATTTCGTTCTGCAAATGGTGTAACAATTGCTCTTCCTTTTTTGGTATCAGACACCCATCGCCCAGGAGTCCTTCGGGTGTTGTCATGTTTGATAATTGAAGATACCACACAGGTTTGCACTATTTCCTATTCCCATTTTGTGCTATTATTGTTTTTTCTTTGCTCTTTAAAAGAGTTTGGTATTCTAACGATTTCAAAATCAAGGCTACTGCATTAGCACACTGGTTAGAGTGGAATGCGTTGGAAAATTTGTTTGCTAATGGCCTGAATAGTCATACGCAATCACTACAATTGGAGTTTGGCCTTCCGAGAATGAGATGTGTATTGTGGATTTTTTTCATAGTAACAGTTTAACAGTTGTTTTCAGAGACTTCCTGACCAATCATGTTAATTGAGTCTCTTTATATCTGCTTGCAAACTAGGAAGTTACAATGGTGATGTAGAACCTTCAGGTGTACTTGCTGTTCTAATCTTGCCAGAGGCAAACGTTTCAAAATATGGTTTGTTGATGAAAAAATAAATAATTTTGTTGGGCAAGACTCGTGTTTAAGTTGGATAAAATTTCCACTTTGCACCAAAGACACCAGCTAATACATTATACTGATGTTCCATCAAATTTGATTCCGCCGTCAGTCATATGCATAACCTATTTCTTATTGATGCAAGAGTACTGTTTGTTTGACAGGCACATCCTGAAGAACTGGGTTCATTGGTTGAAATTTCAAAGAGTGGGATGGTCACAAGTGCTATGGGATCACAATACAAGCTTCAAGATGAAGCAAAGTGTGATATTTTTGGAGCTATTTGGCGCATTGTGGGAGTTAATAGTTCTGCACAGAGGGTATTTGGTGAAGCCACTGGCTTTTCCCTTCTGCTAACAGCGCTTCATAGTTTTGAGGGTGATAAAGGGCAAATAAACCATTCCTCTTTAATGGTTCACATTAAAGTGTTCACATATCTGTTGCGTGTAATAACAGCTGGGGTGTGCGATAATGCTGTAAATAGGGCAAAGCTACATGCAATTATATCCTCGCAAACTTTTTATGATCTTCTATCCGAGACTGGCTTGATATGCGTCGAGTGTGAAAGGCAAGTTATACATTTATTGGTGGAACTCGCTCTTGAAATTGTGCTTCCACCATTTTCAACATTTGAAAGTGCTGGATCATCAGATGTTGCTGAAAATGGGTCTGCTAGTTTTATTTTAGCTATTCCATCTGGTTCTTTTGTTCCTGAGAAGGAAAGGGTGTATAATGCTGGCGCTTTTAGGGTGCTCATACGCGCACTGTTGCTCTTTACTCCTAAAGTACAGTTAGAATTGCTAAATCTTATTGAGAAGCTTGCTCGTGCTGGCTCTTTCAATCAGGAGAACCTAACATCCGCAGGTAAAACTCATAGCTTGTGTATTTCAAGTATTCATAATTGCAGTTGGTATTCTTATACTTCGGTGTTTGCTTTTATTAGGTTGTGTGGAGCTTCTATTGGAGACAATATATCCTTTTCTCTCAGGCTCATCCCCTCTACTTTCCCATGCTTTGAAGATTGTGGAAGTTCTTGGTGCTTATAGGTAGAAACCTGGAATTAACTTACCTGCTAATCTTTCCATTTTTTTTTTACAATTAGTAGATATTGATCTGAAGTGCATGGTTGTGGTGTCAGGTTGTCAGCTGCAGAACTTCGAGTGCTCGTCAGATACATTTTGCAGATGAGGCTGATGAATTCTGGCCATATTCTTGTTGACATGATGGAACGATTAATCCTTATGGAAGATACGGCTTCAGAAAATGTGTCTCTGGCACCATTTGTAGAGATGGATATGAGCAAAACTGGGTATGCCTCTATTCAAGTGTCTTTAGGGGAAAGATCATGGCCTCCTGCTGCAGGGTATTCTTTTGTTTGTTGGTTTCAGTTCCGAAATTTCTTGAAGCCACAGTTGAAGGAATTGGATTCGAAAGTGGGTTTCTCTAAAAGGCAGAGTGGTAGCCAACATGGGGCAAATGTTTTTCGTATATTCTCTGTTGGTGCGGCTGACGGTGGCAACACATTTTATGCAGAACTTTGTCTTCAAGAGGATGGTATTCTAACCCTTGCAACCAGCAACTCATCTTCCTTATCATTTTCAGGGTTAGAAATAGAAGAAGGCAGGTGGCATCACCTTGCAGTAGTTCATAGCAAACCAAATGCTTTGGCTGGGTTATTTCAAGCTAGTGTTGCATATGTGTATCTTAATGGAAAGCTTAGACACACAGGGAGACTGGGATATTCTCCATCTCCAGCTGGGAAGGCTCTGCAGGTAACAATAGGTACCCCGGTGTCTTGTGCAAGGGTTAGTGACTTGTCGTGGAAGCTTCGGTGCTGCTATCTTTTTGAAGAGGTATTGACCCCAGGTTCCATTTGTTTTATGTACATTTTGGGCAGAGGATATAGGGGTCTCTTCCAAGACACAGATCTTTTGCAATTTGTCCCCAACCAGGCATGTGGTGGGGGTACTATGGCCATCTTAGACTCTTTAGACACCGACTTGGCTTTGACTTCAAACCCACAAAGGCCTGAAAGTGCCAGTAAGCAAGGGAGCTCTAAGACCGACCGCAGTGGAATAGTTTGGGATTTTGAAAGGTTAGGGAATCTCTCACTACAGCTCTCTGGGAAAAAGCTCATATTTGCATTTGATGGAACATGCACAGAAGCTTTTCGAGCAACTGGAACATTGTCAATGCTCAATCTAGTAGATCCAGTGTCAGCAGCTGCTTCTCCTATAGGGGGTGTGTAACTGACTTGTGATTTTGGACTTCTGACCATCTCTTGATCTTCTACTTTTTACAAATATGAGGAGTGAACTTTACTTGATTGAAATTCCCTCCTTTTCTCTCAAACCTTTTCCCACCTCCTGCTTTATATTTGATTGAGTTTATGTTTTGATCAAAACTTCTCTTTTATCCAGGTATACCACGCTTTGGACGTTTTCATGGAGATGTCTTCGTCTGTAAGCAGTATGTTATTGGTGATAGCGTACGCCCAGTTGGTGGGATGGCTGTTGTCCTAGCTCTTGTTGAAGCTGCTGAAACCAGGGATATGCTGCATATGGCTCTGACTTTGCTTGCTTGTGCACTGCATCAAAATCCACAGAATGTCTACGATATGCAATCATACAGAGGATACCACTTGCTTGCGCTCTTTCTGCATCGCAGAATGTCATTGGTTGACATGCATGCACTTGAGATCTTTTTCCAGATAGCTGCTTGTGAGGCTTCTTTTGCGGAACCAAAGAAGTTGGAAAGTACTCAGAGTACTCTTTCACCTGCTACAAGTACTCCCGAAACCAGTTTTGAGGAGCTTAATCTTTCAAGGTTCCGTGATGAATTTTCTTCAGTTGGATCTCATGGAGATATGGACGATTTTTCGGCACAAAAAGATTCATTTAGCCATATTTCAGAACTTGAGAATAGTGACATGGCAGCTGAAACATCAAATTGCGTAGTCCTGTCCAACGCTGATATGGTTGAGCATGTATTGCTGGACTGGACTGTATGGGTGACAGCTCCAATTCCAATTCAAATTGCTTTACTGGGCTTCCTTGAGAATCTAGTCTCTATGCATTGGTACAGAAATCATAACCTAACAATTTTGCGTAGAATCAACTTGGTTCAACATTTACTTGTAACTTTGCAGAGGGGTGATGTTGAAGTTCCTGTACTGGAAAAGTTGGTTGTTCTGTTAGGGGTTATTCTAGAAGATGGGTTCCTCACTTCTGAACTGGAACATGTCGTTAGGTTTGTGATTATGACCTTTGATCCTCCTCAACTGACAACACGGAAGCAGATTATGCGAGAATCAATGGGGAAGCATGTTATTGTAAGAAATATGTTGCTTGAGATGCTGATCGATCTTCTGGTGACCATTGAATCAGAAGAGCTGCTGGAGCAGTGGCATAAGATTGTTTCATCCAAACTGATAACTTATTTCCTCGATGAAGCTGTTCATCCAACTAGTATGAGATGGGTCATGACTCTTCTTGGCGTGTGTCTTAACTCTTCTCCTACTTTTTCACTTAAGTTTCGAACAAGTGGAGGGTATCAAGGATTAGCAAAGGTGCTTCCTAGCTTCTATGATTCTCCTGATATTTATTATATTCTCTTCTGTCTGGTTTTTGGGAAGCCTGTTTATCCCAGATTGCCAGAAGTTCGCATGATTGACTTTCATGCGCTTGTACCTAGTGATGGGAGTCATGTTGAATTGAAATTCATAGAGCTGTTGGATTCTGTAATTGCTATGGCGAAATCTACATTTGATAGGTTATCGGTACAGTCAATGCTAGCCTATGAAAGCGGCAATCTTTCTCAGGTTAGTTCCGGCATTGTGGCTGAGCTTGTGGAAGGTAATCCAGACATGGCTGGAGATCTCCAGGGTGAAGCGCTGATGCACAAAACCTACGCTGCTCGGCTGATGGGTGGAGAGGCTTCCGCACCTGCTGCTGCAACTTCTATCCTCAGGTTCATGGTCGACCTAGCAAAAATGTGTCCCCCTTTTTCTGCTGTCTGCAGACGAGCTGAATTTCTTGAGGGCTGTGTTGACGTTTATTTTTCATGCGTCAGGTCTGTGGCTATTCTTTTCTTGGTTCATACACCGATTATATTATGTAGTGAGTCTGGTTGAGTTGCTTGCCAAAGTTTGTGTCCTAAATATCTGATTTCTTTTGAGATTCACTGCTTAGTTGTGATGTGTCATGTAGGTCTGCTCATGCTGTAAAGATGGCAAAAGAGTTATCTGAAAAGACCGAAGACAAGAACTTGAATGATTGTGATGATGCCCATAGCCCCCAGAATACATTCTCTAGCTTGCCTCATGAACAGGAGCAGTCTGCTAAGACGTCCATAAGTGCAGGAAGCTTCCCGCAGGTGAGTGCGAGTTCTGAAGATGCGCATGCTGTCTCAAGTAGTACTGATGAAGATAAAGCAGAGACAACTATGACTGCTTCCCAGCTGGAATCGCAGAAACTATTGAAAGAAGATGCACCAGCTGTCTCAAGTCTTGACAGTGAAACAGTTGACAGGGTGTCTACAGCGACTTCCAGCAGTAATGACTTCAGTACTCGCGAGATCAAAGGCCCTGATTTTAATCATACCAGCTCACTTAGTTCTGCATCCTTAAGTATATTTGATTCTCCGGTCTTATCAGAGAAATCTACTCCCAGGATTCAGATTACGCCCTCTTCGTCCTCGGTTGTCGCATTGACATCTTGGCTGGGGGGTGCGGGTCATAGTGAATCTAAAGCTCAATCGCTAGCCAGTCCTTCCATGGAATCGTCTGTATCGATGACTGAATTTGACTCATTTTCTGAATTGAAATCCCCTTCTCAAGGACCATATGCCACAAGTGGTTTTCTCACTGTGAATCCCAGGCTGCTTCTTGAAATGGATGATTCTGGCTACGGGGGCGGTCCTTGTTCCGCAGGAGCTACTGCCATTCTTGATTTCATGGGAGAAGTTCTGTCTGAATTTGTGACGGAGCAGATGAAAGCAGCTAATGTTATCGAAAGTATTCTGGAAAGTGCTCCTTTATATGTTGATGCTGAATCTGTATTGGTTTTTCAGGGTTTATGTCTTAGTAGACTGATGAATTTTCTTGAAAGACGGCTTGTGCGTGATGATGAGGAAGATGAGAAAAAGCTAGATAAGAGCCGATGGACCTTGAACTTAGATGCATTATGCTGGATGATAGTTGATCGTGTATATATGGGTGCTTTTCCACAGCCAGCTGGCGTATTCAAAACCCTTGAGTTCTTGTTGTCTATTTTACAGTTGGCAAATAAAGATGGTAGGATTGAAGAAGCAGCTCCTACTGGGAAAGGACTCTTGTCTATTGGTAGAGGAAGCAGACAACTTGATGCTTATGTACATGCACTGCTCAAAAATATGAACCGGGTGATATTATACTGTTTCCTTCCATCATTTTTGATCTCTATGGGAGAAGATGAACTTCTTTCATACTTGGGTTTACCAATTGAACCAAAAAAGAGAGCGTCACTCAACTCATCACAAGATGACAGAGGGGTTGATATATGCTCAGTGTTACAGTTGTTGGTTGCTCACAGGCGAATAATATTCTGCCCCAGCAATGTTGATACTGATCTAAATTGCTGTCTTTGCATAAATTTGATCTCTCTTCTTAGTGATCAGAGACAGAGTGCACAAAACTTGGCAATTGACATTCTCAAGTATCTTCTTGTGCATCGCAGGGCAGCACTGGAAGACTTGCTCGTCTCTAAACCAAACCAAGGACCACTTTTGGATGTTCTGCATGGTGGTTTTGACAAACTTTTAACTGAAAGTTTATCTGGTTTTTTTCAGTGGCTTCAAAGCTCTGAACAGGCTGTCAACAAAACGTTAGAACAGTGTGCTGCCATTATGTGGGTGCAGTACATTGCTGGGTCGGCAAAGTTTCCTGGTGTGAGAATCAAAGGTATGGATGGTCGACGTAAGAGAGAAATGAGTAGAAAATCGAAGGACGCTACTAAGTTGGACACAAGACACTGGGAGCAAGTAAATGAACGAAGAATTGCATTGGAAGTGGTTCGTGATGCAATGTCGACCGAACTGAGAGTTGTTCGTCAAGACAAATACGGATGGGTGCTCCATGCGGAAAGTGAATGGCAAACACATCTGCAGCAACTTGTGCATGAGCGTGGAATTTTCCCTTTGCATAAATCATTTGCAACGGATGAGCCTGAATGGCAGCTTTGCCCAATTGAAGGTCCTTATAGAATGCGCAAAAAGCTTGAGAGGTGCAAACTAAAGATTGACACAATCCAAAACATTCTGAATGGACAATATGAATTTGGGGAAGTGTCCAGGGAGAAAACTGAGAATGATCTCAGTGGTTCTGATGCTGAATCTGATTCTTTCTTTAATCTTTTGAATGATGATGCTAAGCAGGAATCTTTTGATGGAGAAATGTACGATGATTCAGTATTCAAAGAACCCAATGGTGCAAGAGATATAGCTTCCAGTAGAACCGGATGGAATGATGATCGTGACAGTAGTATAAATGAGGCAAGCCTTCATTCTGCAGCAGAGTTTAGTGTGAAATCAAGTTCTGTAAACTTCCCAAAAGCAGAGAGTATACAGGGGAAGTCTGAGTTAGGATCTCCAAGGAAGTCTTCCTCAGTAAAATTTGATGATGGAAAAGTAATGGATGACAAACTGGATAAGGAATTAAGTGATAATGGTGAATACTTAATTAGACCTTATTTGGAACCTCTTGAGAAGATAAAAAGCAGATATAACTGTGAAAGAGTTGTAGGTCTTGATAAACATGATGGTATATTTCTGATTGGAGAACTTTGTTTGTATGTTATTGAGAATTATTACATTGATGATTCTGGGTGTATATGTGAGAAAGAATGTGAAGATGAACTATCTGTTATTGATCAAGCTTTAGGTGTAAAGAAAGATTTCTCTTGCAGTATGGATTCGCATTCCAAGTCAACTTCATCTTGGGGTGCAACTGCGAAGGCATATGTTGGAGGAAGGGCATGGGCCTACAATGGTGGTGCATGGGGAAAGGAAAAGGTCACTAGTAGTGGGAATGTACCTCATCTTTGGCGAATGTGGAAGCTTAATAGTGTCCATGAAATTTTGAAGCGTGATTACCAGCTCCGCCCTGTTGCTATTGAAATTTTCAGCATGGACGGATGTAATGATCTATTGGTTTTCCACAAGAAAGAGAGAGAAGAAGTCTTCAAAAATTTGGTGGCAATGAATTTGCCTAGAAACAGCATGTATGTTATTTGGTATCCATCAGTTCAATATTTTCTCATTTTCTTTAGTTTTCCCTCTTTATGGACTGTGGATAGTATTACATCCTATCCATTGTATCCTTCTACATGTGTTCATAGCTTCGTTGCTCGCTTTTGTTGTCCAGAATAGTTGCCTTTCTTCTCACATCTTTTTGACATCAAACAAAAAATTGTATAGCCTCATGAAAATGATTTCTCTTCAACAGGTTGGACACCACAATTTCAGGATCACTGAAACAAGAAAGTGGTGAAGGCGGTCGTCTTTTCAAGATTATGGCTAAATCTTTTTCCAAGAGGTGGCAAAATGGAGAAATTAGCAATTTCCAATACGTCATGCACCTGAATACACTTGCAGGACGTGGATACAGTGATCTTACTCAGTATCCAGTGTTCCCCTGGGTTCTGTCAGATTATGATAGTGAAACTCTGGACTTGTCAGATCCAAAAACTTTTCGCAGACTTGACAAGCCAATGGGTTGTCAGACAATCGAGGGTGAAGAGGAATTCAGAAAAAGGTTGGCCCTCATACCTATTTATTTGGGGTTTTGTTTCTTCTGTTTTTTCCCTTCTTATCCATTGTTCTTATTTCATTGTTGATTATGTAATACTTCCGAAACTACTATAATTTGTTTATTGAAAAAATCAGGTATGAGAGCTGGGATGATCCGGAGGTTCCCAAGTTTCATTACGGCTCTCACTACTCTAGTGCTGGGATTGTCCTTTTCTATCTTCTTCGCCTACCACCATTTAGTATGGAGAATCAGAAGTTGCAAGGTGGACAATTTGATCACGCAGATCGTCTTTTCAATAGTGTACGCGATACATGGTTAAGTGCTGCTGGGAAAGGCAACACATCAGATGTAAAGGAACTGATTCCAGAGTTCTTTTATATGCCAGAATTCTTGGAAAACCGGTTTGAGCTCGACTTGGGAGAGAAACAGTCAGGAGAGAAGGTCTGTTGAAGTTCCTTCCAAACTGTCTTATATGATAATTTTTCCTTTTATGTATTTCATTTCAAGGCATCTATGATGTGCTGTTTGAGAATAATTTTTCCCTCAGTTAATCGTACTCGAAGATATATTATTTTGAATATAGAATTTCAATATTTCCTTGCAGTGTAAAAGATAGAAGGAGGACACTAACATCACATTGACATTTTTGTTAGGTTGGAGATGTTGTATTACCTTCATGGGCCAAAGGCAGTGCTAGAGAGTTTATCAAGAAGCACAGGGAAGCCTTGGAATGTGATTATGTTTCAGAGAACTTGCATCACTGGATAGACCTCATCTTTGGTTGTAAACAAAGAGGGAAGGTGGGTAGACATTTTTTTCTTTTGACTTGCAATCTAATGGAACTTATGGGAATTACACAAACTCTATTGACTTCGGCACATAGAGGCCAAAAGACAAATTTCCCTTATCTTCTCATTTCTGAATGTCTTCTGGATATATTGACAGGCGGCTGAAGAAGCTGTGAATGTTTTCTATCATTATACGTACGAGGGAAGTGTTGACATTGATTCGGTTACGGATCCTGCAATGAAAGCGTCTATTCTTGCTCAAATTAATCACTTTGGGCAAACACCAAAGCAGTTATTCCTCAAGCCTCATGCAAAAAGGAGGCCGGACAAAAAGCTTCCTCGCAATCCACTCAAGTACTCAACCCATCTAGTTGCCCATGAGATTCGTAAAACAACAATGCCTATTGCACAGATCATTACATTCAATGACAAGATTCTTGTTGCTGGCACAAATAACTTGCTCAAACCCAGAACATACACAAAATATGTGGCATGGGGATTCCCTGATCGTAGCTTGAGATTCATTACCTACGACCAAGATAGGCTCCTGTCTACGCACGAGAATCTCCATGGAGGCAACCAGATACAGTGTGCCAGTGTTAGCTTCGATGGTCAAATTCTGGTCACAGGGGCTGATGATGGTTTGGTTTGTGCTTGGCGAATAGGCAAATTTGGCGGACCCCGGGCTCTAAGAAGATTACAGTTGGAAAAAGCACTTTGTGCACATACAAGCAAAGTCTCATGCGTTCATGTCAGCCAGCCATACATGATGATTGTCAGTGGGTCGGATGACTGCACTGTCGTTTTATGGGATCTTAGCTCCTTGGTTTTAGTTAGGCAGCTGCCAGAGTTCCCCTCACCAATTTCTGCTCTATACATGAATGACTTGACCGGGGAAATTTTGACTGCAGCAGGTGTTATGCTTGCTGTTTGGAGTATTAATGGCGACTGCCTATCAGTTGTCAACACATCACAGCTTCCATCTGATTTCATCCTATCAGTGACAAGTTGCACGTTTTCTGATTGGTTGGAAACTAACTGGTACATATCGGGTCACCAAAGTGGAGCTGTTAAGGTTTGGGAAATGATTCATTGTACCTCAGAAATTGCCCAAAGCAGGCCATCGGGTAGTCTGACAGGTGGTCTAGGGCTTGGCGGTAAAATACCAGAGTACACGCTGGTACTTCACAAGGTGCTGAAGTTTCATAAGCATCCTGTTACCGCACTGCACCTTACGAGTGACCTAAAGCAATTGTTAAGTGGGGATTCTGGTGGGCATTTGTTTTCATGGACATTACCAGACGAGAGCTTGAGAACTTCAATTAATCGGGGGTGATCAATGTTGTATTCATGTTCATGTTTTGTGAGGCATGTTATTGACTTTCTCTGAACCCCGTATGGGTTCTCTTTGTCCATCCTCTAGTGAGAGAGGATTGTGATTTATACATCAGAAGTGAAATTTAACACGATAGTGCTGGCCTGGAATTGAGAGGAGAGAAACATGTGAATGACTCGGAAGAAGAATGACAAACAGCTCGAGTGATGCATAAGATCTGTGGTGCTGGTGATGTGCCTTGTTGTACGCTACCATGGCTCGGAGGCAAAATGTTGAGGCTGACGCGTCCTTCGCATGTGGTGTTTAATGGAGAAGGGTTCTGACAGAAGAGAAAATCCTAAATTTTGTTGTATATAAAAGGGGTAAAGTGTAGATGTATAATGAATTTGTACAGGTGGGAAGTATCGGCGAAGAATGGAACATTGGGGGGATTTTGATCCGTGTGCAATTTCGAAGTATAATAGGCCCCCTGTTTTAGTCTGCAGTGTACAGTGTTTCTTCGTGGTTCTTGTTATTGTTGTTGTTTTACAAGTAATTTATCATAATCTTTTTGGGTTCTTTAAGAAAAATCATTTGTCTTTTGGATTCATTTTCTTTCACTTGTTCATTTGCTTTAGTAAAGGAAGCTGATGAGATATGGGAAATGATAAACAGAGTCCAAAACATACAAAGTTGACAATTATAAATACTCCTTGACCAATTATAAAAGAAATGACAACAAGGTGTAGTTTAGGGGTTAGAAGCTTCACTTTTTTTGAGTTCTTGTCACGTTGGGGTAGGGTTGGGGTAGGTGGGGAATACTAATAATCCTTTAAAAAAATTAAAAAAAAATTGTAAGAGAAACTAAACCAACTTATTACTACACTCAAGGGTGCCTTTGTCTTCTGGGTTTGATATGAATATGTATATTAATACAGTCCATGCTTGCATGAGGTTTCAATATGACTAATGTTTTCGCGGAAATTAAGACTACTGAAAAACAAAAAGTGGCCAAGTTTCAACCAGTGATGCCAAAAAAACGAAAAAAGTTCCGTTGCCGGGAATCGAACCCGGGTCTCCTGGGTGAAAGCCAGATATCCTAACCGCTGGACGACAACGGATTTGTTGACAGTTATTGTATCGTTATTTATTTTTCATTAGTTTTCAAATTCCTTTTATTCCCTTTCTCCATGCACAAACCTAGCCATGGCTATGTCAATCACAAATTGCTTCCAATGTACTTCACCAGTGATAATAACACATCCTAATACAAATCTCAAGATATCCAAATTCTCTCAAAAACCCAGTAAGCTCCTCCTCATTAAAGAGCTCTGCAAACAATCAAACTTGAAACTTGCTTTCGAATCGCTTGCAGACATCCTCAGCACTAATCAAGACCCACCCCACGCTTGCCTGGACGAGCCATATTCACTAGTGCTTGAACTTTGCGCCCATAAAAAGTCGCTGCCACAGGTCAAGCAAATTCATGCCCTTGTTTTGAAATCGGTTTCTGTTCAGGATGTGTCATTTTTGGGTACGAAGCTTGTGTTTGTGTACGGGAAATGTGGGTTTTTTTGGGATGCTGGTAAAGTGTTTGATAAAATGGGCGAGAGAAGTGTTTATACCTGGAATGCAATGATTGGTGCTTATCTCACAAAATTGGATCCCTTTGGGGCCCTTGAGTTGTTTTGTGAAATGCATGGGCTGGGTGTTTCTGCTGATGCCAGTACGTTTGCATCTGTTTTTAAGGCTTGTGGGGAGATTAAAGATGTCAATCTTGGGAATAAGATTCATTGCCTGGCTATTAAGATGGGATTTGTCAGTAATGGGTTTGTGATCAATTCAATTATGGGCATGTACGGAAAATGCAATGATTCAATTTCCGCTATGTCCTTATTTGAGAGTAAGAGTGACACGAGGGATATCGTGTCATGGAATTCTGTTATAGCAGCTTATTCTGGAAACCACCAGTCTATGGAAGCCTTGAGGGTTTTAAGGGAAATGCAGATGGCTGGTGTTGTCCCAAGCACATATACGTTTGTTGCTGCTCTTCAAGCATGTGAAGAGTCACCGTTTTTGATATTCGGTAAGGAGATTCATGCTGTTATCTTGAAATCTATTCATTATCTAGACATGTATGTGGCCAATGCTCTGCTTGTCATGTACACTAGTTGCAGTAAAATGGATGAAGCTGTGAAAATTTTCAATGCCATGAATGAGAAGGATAATGTTTCATGGAATTCAATGTTGTCGGGCTATGTCCAGAATGGTCTTCATAATGAAGCATTGGATATGTTTTATGAAATGCAGAATGCTGGCCACAAACCTGACCAGTGCTCAGTTATAAGCGTAGTTTCAGTTTCAGGTCGTTTGGGAAATTTGCTCAACGGAATGGAAATTCATGCTTATGCTATGAAGAATAGAATTGACTCTGATTTGCAGGTTGGAAATACACTTATTGACATGTATGCCAAATGTGGTAAAATGAACTATGCGGAGTCCATTTTCAAGATGATGCCTTGTAAAGATTTTATTTCTTGGACGACAGTCATTGCAGGGTATGTGCAGAATAATTTTCATTCACTTGCCTTAAGATTGTTTAGGAAGGTTCAAATTGAAAGAACAAAAACTGATTCTATGATGATTGGAAGCATCCTACTTGCTTGTGGTGGGTTGATGTGTATTCCTCTTGTTAAAGAAATTCATGCTCACATAATGCGAAGAGGATCATCTGATCTTGTCCTCCAGAATATGCTCATTGATATTTATGGGAAGTGTGGATTTGTAGATTATGCTCGCCGGATTTTTAAATTGATCAAAATAAAAAACGTTGTGACGTGGACAAGCATCATATCTTGTTTTGTACTTAACAAACTTGTAAATGAAGCTCTTTACGTCTTCAGTTCCATGAAAGAAACCAAAATTGAGCCTGATTCTATTACACTTCTTAACGTTCTCTCCGCTTCTGCTGATTTGTCTTCATTGAGAAAGGGAAGAGAAATTCACGGATTTTTAGTTAGGAAAGGTTTCATTCTGGAGGGCCCTATCGCAAGCTCTCTTGTGGACATGTATGCATGTTGTGGAACTGTAGAGAACTCGTACAAGGTCTTTAATTCCATTCAAAACAAAGATCTAGTTCTGTGGACTAGCATGATTAATGCATATGGAATGCACGGGCTTGGGAAAGAAGCTGTTTGGTTGTTTAGAAAGATGGAGGGTAAGAATATCATGCCTGATCATATATGCTTTTTGGCCCTGCTTTACGCTTGTAGCCATGCATCGCTGGTAGATGAAGGTAAAGCCCTTTTCGAAATAATGCAAAATGAGTACAATTTGGATCCATGGCTAGAACACTATGCTTGTTTGGTTGATCTTCTTGGTCGCTCAAGTTACTTGGACGAAGCGTTTCGGTTTGTGGAAAATATGCGAATTGAGCCTAATGCTGCAATTTGGTGTTCTCTCCTAGGTGCTTGCCAAATTCACTCTAATAAAGAATTAGGTGATTTTGCAGCGCAGAAACTCCTAGAATTGGATCCGGAGGATGCAGGAAATTATGTACTTGTATCGAATTTCTTTTCTTCGATTGGCAGATGGGAAGATATGGAAGGAGTGAGAATGAAAATGAGGAGGAAAGGACTACAGAAAGCTCCTGCTTGTAGCTGGACAGAGATTGGAGACAGGGTTCATGTTTTCACTGCACGGGACAAGTCTCATCCAGAATCTGTTGAGATTTATGAAACATTAAGTCAGTTAACTGGAAAATTGGAGAGGGAGGAAGATTATGTGGCTGAAACTAAGTATGTGCTGCATAATATTGAGGAGAAGGAGAAAGTTAACCTGCTGTATGGGCATAGTGAAAGGTTGGCTATTGCTTATAATATACTGAAAACCCCTCATAGAACTCCAATACGAATCATGAAGAACCTTCGTGTTTGTTACGATTGTCATACTTTCAGCAAACTTGTCTCAAAAAAATTTGAACGGGAAATTATTGTGCGAGATGCCAACAGATTTCATCATTTTGCGGATGGTGTGTGTTCTTGTGGAGACTTTTGGTGATGTTTGAGTATTGATTTGAAATATGCCATCACCAGACTCACCAAGGTACTCATCCTGATTCTTTATCTGGTATTTTTAATGGTTAAAGTTACCAGTATGCTCTGGAAATTACTTCAGTATGTCATGAATGGGAGCAATTGAGATTCTAGTACTGTATGTTCATGTATATTCATTCATATACATAATACCACCCTCTTTATAAGGTGATCTTGTAACACATTTATGTGTAACACCCTATGTGTTCTTATTAGTCCTTAATATACTCGTTACATTTACATGATCTTTTTTGAAATAGAAGTGTGTGACATTATGTTAAAAATTATAGCATCTGTATAATTAGGAGTTTACTTAGGCAGGCTTGGGTATCAGAAGGAGATAGGGCTGTTACGGATGGGCTTCAGTTAACATGTGCTATGGGCTTCTGCATAGTATTATTGAAAATTAGAAATTTAGGACTGTGGGCAAGCTATTTCGAGTATTTATGAGTTGGAACTTGGGGAGTGTCAATGTGTCATATTGGTGTTCGTATCGGCCATGATCAGGTGCCGCAAATTAATCCATTCGCCAATTCGGTGTCTGGTGTGCTAAAACTTTTTACTCTACGGATACTTGTTAGCATTCTCATTTTGCCAACCAGTTCCCTTTGCCTACTCTGCTGCTTCAGCTGCAATATCACTTATTCGAGGACAACTAGAGTTCTCTGAGTGGTGCACGCTATATATTTCCACACATTTCCCTCTCACTATTGTTACAGGAGAAAATATAATTTGGACTTGGATCTAATGGTTGTTGCCCCCTGTCACAGTCTGATCACTCAGGGGGGATTTTCTGTCCCAAATGGTGTCTATTTCCTGTCATACGACTTCTGAAAAAGACAGAGAGTAAGTTTTAAAAAAATGAGACAGAAAGTGAGACACCATTTAGAATAAAAGATTCGGACTCGTGATCACTTATGCCTTCTTTTCTTTTTTCTTTCTTTTTCGTAATTATTGCACTGATGTACAATAGTAACTATTCCATTTGCGTAAATTTATCATTTCTTCAAAACGTAACTGAATTCAGTTCAAAAGTAACAGCAAACATAAATCCTGTCCTAAGTCTCTCTCTCTCTCTCTCTCTCTCTCTCTCTCTCTCTGTGTGTGTGGCAACTGGCAACTGTATGGAGGAGGTGATGATAATAAATGGTGGTGGGATCAGGAGGAGGGGTGCAGCTAGCTGGAGATGGTGTGGTTGGGATGATGAGGCTGGTGGTACTGCGGGCTGCCATTATTGTTGATACACAGCGTACCTTAACGTATTAGAGAGAGAGAGAGAGAGAGAGAGAGAGAGAGAGAGAGAGAGAGAGATTTCACTATCTCACACAAACCAATAGAGAAATAAAAGAAAAAAGAAGAAGAAAAAAGACAAAGGAGAGAAATTGTACTAAGAAGATTGAATAGGCACCCACAGAGATGGATTGGATGATATGTCTTTTTCTTTCTCTTTTTTATCTTCTTCAGTCACCTTTTTCCAGGCTCATGTCTGTTAAAATTGTTGAGAGAGAGAGAGAGAGAGAGAGAGAGAGAGAGAGAGTTAAATCAGAGAGAAGCAAAGCGCTGCAGATGACAACAGTCACTACACTTGGGAAAGCAAATTTAACCCCACACAAAGAAAAGAGAAGAGAAGAGAAGAGAGGAGAGGAGATGAGGACCACTCTACAACATAACATATTTATAGGCCTATAATTTTTGACCTTCATGTAGCTCAGTGTCCTTCGCCTCATCACCCCCCCTCCCCCACTGTTTGCCTCATTATACTCCTGATATATACTAGAAAATATTTTAATAAAATACTTTTAAATAATATATTATTTGTAAATAAAATTAAAAATATTAAATATACGAGAGCACGATGTAAAAATAATTTAATTAAATACTTTTACGAAAACTTTAGAGTCTATGAGATTAACACTATTATTTATTTAAAAAATTATTAATATTTTAAAAAAAATTATAGCAACTTTTTTAGTAATTTGAATAATATTTTTATATAACTAATTAACTAAAACTAGTTAAATCACACTCTTCACACATTTTTTTTTTGACCCACATATAGCACACAATTTCAAACACTTTTTACAAACATTTTTTCACCCACGAACGCTTTTCACACATTCTCTCTCATTAACACATAATCCATCACATAGTCGTTAGATGAAAATTAGTTAAATGGCTAAGAGGAAGAGACATAGGGTGTGTTCACCCGTCAGGTTTTTCACACATTGTTTGAAAAATAAAACAAAAACACAAGTTTTTTAAACACAAGT
>JAOWAN010000049.1:3076108-3105654 GCA_028566635.1 Lobelia cardinalis
TCTGATGAACAGTACCATCTGATGAACAGTACCGTCTATCACGATCTGCCACGATCTATCATTCGTGATCCCACCATAACAGTTTGAGTTTAAATGCAATTTGAATTCCACCAAAAAGCTGTCTGTTCTGAACTATTTGCAAAGTCCAGAATCAAGTTTCGGCTTTCAACTCATAAGCAACCCACAAACAACAGACACGCAGTGTAAAAGGAAGTGCACTGAGATGTACTACAACTTTTTTTCTGCTAAGGCGTAAACCAGCTTTTTCCTACTTAGTCAATCAGTATTTTTCGTAGAAATTTTTTGCCCAAAAGTTTCAGTGGAAAATATGCACTCCCTAGCTCCATCCATCCCATAATATATATATAGTCCGGCTGTCAACCTTTTAAAGCCAAATTCATGATTTTACATGCTGATGAGACTATTATTATTTTGGAATGCAGCCAAAATTATTCAATGTCAAACTTCAAAAACAAATTTAATGGATAGTATAGTAAAAACCATCCATTAATATATAAAACATTACAACAACTTGAGTTAATTGTCTTTGAATATTGAACAGGTAATGAATCATTTTGTATTTCATCATGAATTAAGAAGACATGCAATCAATTAATAATGAGGAGGCCAGGGTTATACGTACTAGCTAGGAAGTTGACAAATATATATATAATCTTCCTTCATGCCCTTTCTAGACCTATACACCAAAAAAGTTTACTTACTGTATACATCCATCTACGGTACCAAAAAAGTTTTATGATCTATTCATTCAGCATTCAAGAACTCCTAGTAAGTTCAGACGATTCAGATGTTGATTTATTGTTTACCACTCAGCATTCAAAACTTTTTTAATGTTATCTTTCATGCCTGCCCTTTCCATCTTGATGGCCATCCATGTTGAAAAACCACAGTTATTTCTCAACCTATTGCATCATCACTTATATAAGTTATATATTCAATTATGGATGTGCTTGTTTATATATAAAAGCAACTGGTATTTATCCTTTTTCGGTTGCAAAAAATGCACCGCATGTTTGTATATTCTGGGATACAAATTATTAATCCCTGCTGCCTGCCGTTATTTAATTTTGTTTTGGATGTATCTTCTTGGCTTTTACTATGCCCAAGTTATACTCTTTTTTATTTTTCTTATCTATCTTACTCACAAAAAATGCTTTACAATTCACATGTTTATCAATTTGCATACTCACTGCATTTAAATCACGTCGGTGTGAGCAATTTCCATTACGTTCTCCACAGAGCCTGCGAAAATTCCGCACCTCTTTCCCTACGTGAACTTACTCCCATATTGGAGTTTGAGCGAGGTGAAAACCTTGCACCTTCATTCTAGGCGTTATCATTTTTCTGCAGGTTAATTTGTACACATCCAAACACTGTACATCTCTGGATTGAACAAAGTTTAGAGCCACTAGATCTCTGAGCAAAACGTGGATCGTTTAAAGTTTGGGGACGATCAATAATATTGACATATCCCTATAATTTACGATTTACAACTTGAGAGCTTATGCCCCATTATTATACAATATACAATAATCTCTCACCAAAAATGGAAAAATAAAGTACAAGTTTAGAAATTTTAAGCCTCTTACATAAGCAATTGTTCAAAGTAATACAATGAGAAAATATTACAAGAAAAATTGTTATCAAAATCTAACGTCAACTTTACAAAACGATAAATAGTTTTCCATGTACTACTTTTGGAGAACACTATATAGGAAGGTATAAATTTTCAGTCACTTCTCAAAATTATGCATCAGTTGACTTTTGATCAAACACAATCACACAGTGATATGATGTAATAATTTCTCACTTAAACGTGAGTAGAGCAAGTAAGTAATGGATTATGACTTACTTAGTTCGGGAGAAACTTAAGTTTCTTCTTCCATATGAACTTCGGGTTCAAATATGTGTATGAGCTTTCATCTCTAATACACGGGTGAACAGTCGGTTCACATATCAACATAGAGCATAAATATTGATCGCAATAAAATCATGGGATTCAAATATATATACAATAAATACAATGCTATAATATTTCATACATAGTCAATAATTAAAACTCAAATGCTATATGAATGTAATATGGGCAGTTAACCATTAATCATACGAGAATTAAATATCATGTCACACAATTCTCAACCAAGCTTAAAGTAAACCTCATAAAATAATGAGCTTGCAATATTTAATGCATACCATTAAATAATAATAAGGGAAAAAATATCTCATGCATGATTAATATTTGATTTAATTTAATCACAAAATAATGATCCATATATATAAAAAATTTGGAGTTTAATAAGAAAACTCAACTGGTCAAAAATAATTTTCAATTAAACTTGAAGCAAATAAATTAATTTAATGTCAAGTATTAAATAGTTAAGAAAAATAAATTTCGACAATGCCCAAATTATTAATCGAAAATGTTAAAATTTAAATGGCCCAAAAATATTTTATATTGAACTTGGCCGAAGAGATGATCCAAATCTGTTAACAAAATATGGCCTAATGTGGTCCAATATATGTGGCCCAAAATAGTTAAATTGTCTTATTTAGTTGCCCTTTTCACAAGGCCCAGGTTTAAAAAAAATGGGAGGAGAGCAGCCTTTTAAAAAGGCAAACCAGCCCAAGATGGCACGATCCAGGCGCATCATCCCAGCAAGGATGCGGCCCAGACGCACAGGAGCGCGACTCAGAGTGGCTTGAAGGGGCTGGAGCGGCTCAGCGCGATGGAGGAGCGGACAAGGAGCGTGCTAGGGCGGCGCTGGGGCGCTAGGGCTGATCCGTCAACCTTTTGAGCATCGATCGATTTTTCGACCATAACTTTTGCATCCAATTTTCTGATGCAAAAAAGGTACTAATTTGTTCGATTTTCAATGAGAAACAAAATCATATGGTTAATTTTGTCGATTTTTAATTAATTGCTGGTGAAAAACTCAACTCATTTGATGGGGAGTTCGCCATCGAACTTCGAGACCTTAAATCTGCCATTAATGACTATTCCGACGATGATTTTGACCGACAAAAGTGTCAATGGGACTCGATTTTATATGGAAAAAAAATTTCAACCTCTCAAACATTGATTCGATAGAAAAATCATAAATCTCATTGGGAAAATTTCTACTTTCTATTAGTTCAAAAGCCGAATGAATTTCTCGCTACCGTCAACACCCACCATGCCGGAGAGGGGTGAGGCGCTTATAGAAATCTATCTACCTTGTATGATGATCAAAAACATCTCAATGATTAAAGTTATAGCCATTCCTGACCACCTTAACGAATGCGACTTCATTATTAAAGTTATCGACAAAAATGAAATCAAGGCCAACAAAATGGGCACAATAGCCAAAGCTGACACATGCAGCCACGTGGTAGTATCCTAGAATCCAATTGCAAAAGACCATGGCATTTTGGAGTATCTTCAAAAACATAACCCTTTTCCGATAAAAATCCAACAGCGTAGGTATATAATCCCTCGGAAAAATCAGAAGCTTCACTCTCTCTACGAACACTAATCTCTCTCTCTCTCTCTCTCTCTCTCTCTCCACCAGATTTGCTCCACGGAACACTCATGAACTGCCTCAAAAATCTTCCCAGGTCGCACCCAATTCCCATTAGTGGTTCCCCCTCTGTTTCCAACTTAAATTAATTTGTTTGGATTGATTTTTAACTTTTCTTTTTTCTTCAGGTCTGCAGCTTTGCCAGTACAAAGAAGCTTCAAGTGTCAAGCTGGAACTACTCCCTGTTTCTTCAGATTAGTGGTAACAATGTCTGAGCACTTCTACATTTCCTTGAAATTCTCTTAGGTGTGAATGTAATTGTGTATACAATATATGCATTGTGTATAGCATTTTTTTTTTTTCCTTTTTGATTTTTCAGCATTAAATAATTGTTACAAGTAGCAACTTTAATATTCCTTTTTTTCTTTTTGATTTTCAAGATTTATATACTCCCTACGTCTGTTTGAGGCTGTTTCATTTCTGAAATGTCAACTTAAGATATTATCAAATTGTAATTTAACATATTATTGTGTTCTAGATTGTAAAATTTCAATTTTTATGAATTCACAGCAGTAAGTCAGTTCTCATAAAAATTTGGTCAAAGTTTAATCAGATAGACCAAAAATAGTCAAAACAGGATGCTCTTTAGGTCTGGATATAGTATTGTTTTTCGAAGAGTAATAGACATTGGTAGGTATCAAGTGTTAGTGGGTAGTTTTAGGTTGGCATGATAATGGGTATTAATTAAACTGAAATCAAAGAACAAATTGGGCATTCTCAAAAAGTGTTACAGGGCTTCAAATCCTCCCATAGATGAGTGTAACTATGTACTCCCTTGTCCCTTCGATCTTAATAAATGCCTTAATCCGACATACAGTTTAAGAAATACTCCTTTAGTTCCAAAATGACACCAGTTCGTTTGTTTGCTGGAAATTAAGGAAGTGAATGTCAAATCAACATTAGTGGAACATGTACATAATCCCCTTAGTTGTTGCATAGCATTGCAATTGGACTATGAAACACAATGACTGGCAAAAGTTTACTTAGTAACTTCATTAGAAAATGGACACTCATTTTGGAAGAAGGTTCTCTCGGAACTTGCATTAATTTTGGGACGGAGAGAGTAATAAAGAAAAAGAAAAGTGTAGACAGGAAGAACTTATGTTCGGATCCATGAAAAACTTCTAGCATACATTTCCTTTTTATACCTGAAAACAGGAAAATTTCAAAGTGGACATGTTTCAAAAGGCCCTAGAGAAGGAATAATGGACTCTTATTTATACTGGGAGGGAGGCGGTATGATGTATGTAATGCTTCTAGTTAATTGGTAATTTTCCTTACTGTTTGTACAGAGTATGAAGAATGCTATGGGTCTACATAGAAGTTTTGCTGTCAAGGTGAGGTGAATTTTAACATTTTCTTAACTTTCTCTTGCTAACTCTATGAATTTTGTGCTAGTCGATTTGTATTGTGTAGTTATTTACTCATAGATGTGAAGTAACTTAACTGATATCAAAATGTAGTGAACTTTTTGTCAGTATATTCACTGATGATTTTGAACTGTATTTCAGGTCCCTTTTTATAATAAAAAATCTGAGTAGTCTTTCATGTATTAGTTTGAATGTATGTCCATGTGAGTATGTGTATGTATAGGTGCATATGTATATTTGTTTGTATCTAGAGGGTGTATGTGTGCATGTACTATGTATGAGTGTGTCTATGCGCTATTGCTTCTTTTGATGTGCATTATCATCGTCACAACTCAGCATCTGGGTTAAGGTTTACTACGTCTCATTTTCTTTCCGAGGTCATTCAACTTTCGATTTTTGACATAAATCTTTCAGTAAGTTTTTAGATACTATATATATATATATATATATATATATATGTATTTTTTTTTTTTGCGTTGATAGCCCTGCTTTTCCAACTAAGACATTCTAGTTAGGTTTTGTCATTGTTACTAGTACTATTCTAAATAATTCTGTTGTAGCCATTACTCAATTTTGAACTGCTATATTTTTGTTGGGAATTTTCAACTCCGGGCATGTGCAACAAAATAAGAAGGAAACATGCTTTTACGAAGTATTAAGTCACACATTAACCTTCAAGCTCCTTTCATTGAGCGGTCATTATATATGTGGCCCAATGGTACCAACCCTCCTCACCAATGTGGGAGGCTGGGTGTCCGAGCTAAGAAAAAAAAAATGTTGCCGCTGAGCACAAAAAGAAATTAAAAAATTCATGTTCTGATTCCATCTCCTACACCTGTTTCTATAGGCAACATCTAGCTCCTCTACATCCAATACCAATATGGAAGGCGCTAAGGTTGAGGAGGAGAAATCTGAGATTTATAGTACTAACATGACTGAAGCAATGGGTGCCGGTAAGTTACTTTTTTTTCAGTCTCAAGCTTTTTGCACGTGGACACTTTACTGGACCTTGGCAGAAATTTTTTTAAAGTGTTGGAGTACATGGTGATTTGATTCATTATTAGCTAAAGAGGAAAAATAAAAGTTTGCTTACCGAATTTGCTTCTCTCTCTCTCTCTCTCTCTCTCTCTATATATATATATATATATATATATATATATATATATATATATATATATAAACAAAACTTTCTGACACGATTTAATCCCACGAGTATTAATTATTACATTCTGCTGGAAGGAAGGGAGGAAGGAAGCTACAGTACTTGTATAAGAACCAGAAAATGGTAACATAGTTTTACTTTGAGAAATAAGAATTAAAGGGCACAACCCAAATACACAGACAGCTATTTATACAACACCTGAACCTGAGTTTTTTTTTTTTTTTAATGTAAACAAAATCAGAGCCCAAAACTTGTGAAGATGTCAAAATAAAAACAACAGTCTATAGAGTTGCCTTGGCAACAAAACTAACAAAATACCACAAACTTTCTGACTTGTAAGCCTAGCGCCAATGACATCTTCGCGCTACTTCCAGTCATTTTAAATCCAAAGCCGGCAACTATATATCTTTTTCCAACTCTACCTCTCTCAGCTGACTATCCTCTTGCAACTCCGGTGAGGAAATAAACAAGAATAGGCTGTAGAGCGGTCTTGCAACCAAAAATAATTAGCCAGTTCCAAGAGACCGTGTTTCCATCAGCTCAAACATCAACATTTTGACAAGAATCAGCACCTCAAATTATTGCCAGATTCAAGGAAGCATTTGGTTGCACCAGTGGAGAAAATGAGGCTATGATGTACCCCTGCCAGGATAAGAACTTCAGTTTAAACAATACAGACGTGCGCTCTCCACACCAGTGTGATTAGCAATCTCATTAGAAATCCATAGTCTCATTCTTAAAATTTACTTTAAAAAGTAAATAAGGAAAATGACAAGGTAGAGGCATCAAAAGAGGCTCAAAATCAATTTCATACGTGAATTATGATAGAGAATAATCGTAGGGCATCACAACACCTGGTGAAACAAAACAGCGATAGGAGCACAGTCTTACCTGAATACTACTGCTGAACTTGCCGGTGTATTTGCTGGATCCAGTCAACATAACTATTCACACCACCAGCCTGATCCTCAAGTAGGTTTGCCAGTAGAAAGAAGCCTTCACGCGGCTGTTCACCTTGTCTTACTAGATGGCACAGCTGATAATACGATGGATCGCTCTCTCTAAGTTTCTTCACTATCCCCATTAACCTTCTTGACAAATCACTGTCACGCTCATTGAGGATAACCTGATTTTTGCAAAACACACGCACGTCACGAGATAAAACACTACTGGAGGTGAACAGCAATGAGCGATACCACAAAAAATTGTGAAAGACGTATCCCGTGAAATCATGAAGAGACGAGGAGAAATGGGTGAACTGAACATGTGACCAGAAAGGAAAGCAGAAAACCGCAATAATACTTCAGTAAGATCCTGGCATACAGATGCAGGTATATATTTTACAAACTAATATATCAATCAGAAACATATGCCTCACATATTTTTCTTGTTATCGAGAATATGTTGAATATGTTCGTTGATGATATACTTTAAACATGCTATGATATTAGTTGATGGGAATTTTAAAATTTGAGAAACCTCTTCTTTACAAAAAGTGATGCTATCGTTGGCTATATTATCCCAAACTTATATGATCGTATAGAAGGTGCATAAGCATATTATTTATAGTTGCAATATCTGTAGGTAATGATATAGACACCTATAAGTTTGGCAAGAAAAGGAGCCTACCCTTGAGAAGTCAGTAGCAAAATCTTCCCCAAGTAGATTCATGGTAATATCAGGTGGAAGCATTCGGCCAAACCATATAACAAAACGGAAACCATCATCATAAACATAAAGACCTCTAGAGTCTAAGCTTTCTCCAGCAAGCGGTAGCCTTTTATAAATCTTGTTGAAATCGTCCACCTGAATAGATGTCTGCAGAGATGCAAGTGTAACACTTGAGATTAAAATGATTAACACCAAAAATTAAGATGCTAAAAATTGGCAGAGGAAGCCATACCTTTGAAAGATACTCATCTATCCGTGTCAGGTTGGGATATAGAAGCTTCATTAACTTTTTTACAGGTAAAGCCATCATGGTGTACCCAGCTGCACACCGCTCATCGAGCTGCACGTCCCCATACCCACCCCGAAGAGCTGTTGATTTACATAATGCTAGACCATATAGCGGTAAAAACTTCAGTGATTCTGGGTATATCATCCTGCTTCCCACGCGATGCTGCACAGCATAGAGATTTCGATATTCTTTGAGGGCTTTGACAATCCTCAGCTGAACAGCGTTCCGAGCTTCTTCCAATTTATAGGATAGAGTTTTCTCAACCGCTGCAAACACATTCAGTTAATAACTAGCATATCAAGGAAATGCCACGATCAAACAAAAACCAGATTACTGATGGGAGAAGTTTGTACCTAATCGACAAAGCAAAGAAACAATGGCACCAGTATCAGCCTGGCGGTACATCTCTCCTAGATCTGCAACAACTGGCGCTGCTGCTGTATGTACTCTTATACGCCTTTCACCAGAAGATGCAGTGTATCTTTCAAAGGTTAAGTACTTCTTTTCATTTAATCAATTCAATAAAATGTATTCAAAGTATCCAGCCAAGCACCCATCTTCTTCAGATAGATAGAAAATTCCTCAATAATCCAGTGGTATTCAGGAAATTTTGAAGTAACAAAATGGGTAAAAACAGAGCTTCAAAATTTCTTCCTTAAAGATTCAAAACTAGAGTCTTCCTTGAAGCTTACTAAGCTTTATTATTTTAAAAAAAAAAATAAGAGGAGAAAGGTTTGAGTCAACAAGAAAAACATCCAACAAAAAAAAATAGTAAAATCAAGCAATAAAGTGTGTTTCAGCACAATGAAAGAGAAGTATTCTTTTGCAAGAATCAAAGGATACAATAAAGCAACTTGGAAATACACAGTCGGATTTGTGAGCAATGTTTCTTCAAGAGCAAACTGCATTGCATAAGCTTTATCACAGTCCACAGCCGGAAGTGCTATTAAATCGGTAGATCGTAGCATAAAGTTCCCATGGTAGGATGTGAAGCGAACTCCTACAGCATGAAATAAGAAGATGAATATTTTTACGCCATTCAATAAGGTTAAATGCAATGTCATCACATATGTCATAATCCGCCATATCTTTCTTTCTGCATTATAAATTTCTATGTTATCTTTGGCTTTCCCCTACGCCCAGCTCGATTGAGGTTAATATCATCACACTTGCTAATGGTACATTAAGCGGCTTACATTGTACGTATTTTAACCATCTTAAGCATTCTATCTCAAATGGACTATAGGAGTGACTCTGTTGATTAAAAATTTCACCTTTTCTAGTTTTACCACACATCCATCTTAGCATTCCCATTTTGGCAATGCTTATCATCTTTTTTATATGTGTGCGCAAATATAAATATATATATATATTTGTATACATATACACATACATGTATGTACCCATCTAGTTGTAAACAGTTGCCAGTTAGTCATCTCCCCGTTTATTTCTTCCTAAAATGCCCCAATTTATATTTCATTTAATTTTTTGGAAGGTAGAAGTGTTGAAACGTGTAATGCAAATGTGTTTCGGCATTTAGTGCAAGCAAAAAGTACATGGGAATAGTCAAAACACGATTGATTAAATCATTGAGTCCAATGCACACATTTCAATACATGTTTTGAAACTTTTGCCTTACAAGAAAAAAGAAAAAGAAATAAAAAGTGGAGGCATTTTGTGAAGGAAATGAGGAGATGGCTATTTGTATACAAGAAGAAGGGATGTTAGATTAACCAGATATTATGAATGTTTACCGGAAAAGCTAACTTGCCGACCTTATGCTACAAGTTAGCCACTCGCCCTTCCTTTTCAGGACAATGTTGCCGACAAAAAAATATGCTCCAAAAATATGGGGATGTATGTTGGACTTGTTCAAAATTTTGACATCATCTAACAAATTTGTTATGCTCTCCCATTCTCACATTTTATCACCAACTACCTGGGGATTATTTGCAGAAAGAAGTAGTTCTTGAAGGGACTCGTTTTGTGAATTTCTTGGAAATCCAAACAAAACTAATGTCAGATACCACATACAACAGCAAGACCTTAATCTCAATCACTAGGGGTCAACTAGATGAATCATTTTCCGTCATTCCACGCTATCCTGTGCCAAGTCACCATACAAACCACGGTCTTTCATGTATTTCCATATTGTTGATGTCCATAGTTTTTCTTCTCTTTTTTTAATAAAGAAAGAATATTATTGGTAGAGAAAGAGGGTACAAAGAAGGTGCACAAGGAATCCACCAAAAACAAAAAAACAACAAAAACACACAAACTACTATATAGTAGCTTTCCAACCTCATGACAAATCTCCCAAAGACAAACTCGAAAATCTTGATTTCTGAAAATTCGAGAGTTTCTCTCGATCCAAATAGTCCACAACGGACGCAATACAGCACAACTCCATAGCAAAGAAGCATTCCTCGATCGACCAAAACTCATAGGACTGATACATGCAGAAATCCTCCAAGCTACGAGGCAAAATATAGTTCCCACCTCGCACCCCAAACAACCTGCACCGACGAATCCGAGCCATAGGGCAATGCATGAACAAATGCTCATGAGATTCACTAGCTTCCATACACATAAAGCACACATTTGGAGATATGCACATCTTCGCGTTTCTTCTTTGCCGTCAATCATTAGTATTCAATAGAACAAGGACCATTGACCAAGCAAGTACTTAAACGGAACCTTGGACTTCCAAATAAAATCATAAAGAGAAAAGTCAAGTTGTGTATGTGGATGAAGAATTTTAGAAAAGGACTTAACAGAAAACGACCCGGACTGACGATCGGATTGAAGATCCGAAGGACGAAAAGAATCAACTGAAGAAGTAATTTTGCAACCATCGTGGATTCTCTATCGATAAGATTCCTCCCAAAGTGAAAATCCCAAGTAACCTCACCCCCCCTCTCTAACAAGAAAAACAGCAATAGGAGCGTTATGAAAACTAGAAAACCGAAACAAACGATTAAAAGAGAACTTGAGAGGAAAGTTCCTATCCAATGATCCTCCCAAAACCGAACTCGATTCCCAAGCCCAACCTCATAACAATATAAGAATAGAAGAGGTGAAATCAACTAGAAATTAACTTCCAGGAATTGGCATACGTGATAGAAAGACTCGTAGATGCATCACACCCATTATGGCCACCACCAAACTTGCTCCTTGCTTGATTAAGACTAATATCATTACACTTTCTAACTGGAGCACTATGGGGTCTACGTTATTCATGACCGAATCATCTTAGGCAATTGTCTCTCATTTTCTCTACTATAGAGGCTACTTTTATTGTTTCTAGCATTTATTCATTACAAATCTTATCTTTTCTAGTCTAACCGTACATCCATCTAAGCATTCACAATTTCGCTACACTCATCTTATTAGCATGTTCCTTCTTAGAAGCCCAACACTCTATTCCACACAATAACGCATGCCTAACAATTGTCCTATAAAAATTTTCATTTAGCTTTAGTGGCATACGCCGATCACATAACACTATAGATGCACTCTTCCATTTTATCCAACTCGATTGTAATCTATGATTAACATCCTCTCCATCTTGATCAATGATTGATCCTAGATATCAAAATATTTGTCTTTGAGATATTTCTTCTCCATCTAACTTAACTTTCACTTCATTAATCCTTCTCTTACCACTAAAGTTGCAAGCCATATACTCTGTTTTACTCCTACTTATTTTATACCAGTGATATTGTGTATTGGCAGGTAATAAAATAAATCAAACAATCCTAACAAGTGATTTTGCATGTTGTCTGCCAAGTGCTTCTAACTGTGCAATGATGTCTCCATCGTTGGAGCCAACCATTGAGGAAGAGACAGACGGGAAGGAGGAGAGAGGAGAAATTAGGAAGTGAGCTTTTACCGTGTGTGTGTGTAATGTACTCAAATACAGAAAAAGAAACAACACGTTCACCGGTGAAAATGGCCTACGTAGATGCAATTATTTGCAGCATGTTTAACAGTATCGAATCTGACTAACCTTTCCCACATCTTATGCGCATTACAGCTTCCCAAGCAGTCTCTCTAGTGAGGTCTCTGGACAGCTCGTGTCTCAATTTCTCTTTGTGAATGGCAGAATGGAAGCTGGGATAGTAATATACCTGACCACCAGTATATTTTGCCAGGGTTCCTGTATGGAAATAAAGCTGGAATCAATATTCAAAAGACATTAAAATTTATATATAAATAAATGAACACTTATCACTGGATGAAAAGCTTCCGGCTTCCGAGATCGTGACAAACTCAAGAACAGTTTCTACACCCATGAAGTTGAAAGCATCGAGGGAAAATACAACTCTTATTGTCAATCAGCCACGTGTTTGCCAAACTAACACTGAAAATAATGACACCGTAAAGAGCGACCCCAGCAATAAAAATAGGGGGTGTGATTATTTGAGACTTGAGGTGTCCTGGAATATCCTAAATGAGAATTCCTGAGCATCTCCCTCGGTGGGCCACGCATGGAAAAGTCATGAAGATAATGATAAGACCCCATTATACCTAGCCAGTCTATGAAAACAGGCAAACTCATTTGTTCCTTGCGGCACACTGTAAAATGCCCTGAAAAAGAAACCTCCCACCTTCTCTCACTACACCAAACAGCAATAGGAATATCCACCAGTAACATCCATAACCGCCGGTGAACAACACAAATACCTCCTATACATTTTTTTCTTCTTTTCTTTTTACTTATTTCACCCTAGGTAACAGAGGCCTATCTTCCTTCATTATTTCTCCTCCTTCCTTAATTTTTAAAGTTTGTTATCAGCCTCTTCCTTTTTTTTCTTCTCTCAGCCACGCATCATGAAACAAATATTTACTACTTATTTTCCTTCCCAATTTCTACTTTCTTTTTCCAGTTTCTTCTCCTGGGCATGTCTTTTTTTCTTCTTTCTCTTTTCAGCCTCTGATTACAAAAAGCATCCATTCTTTGCCCTTCTAATTTCTCCCTTTTTTTTTCTTTCTTCTTCTACTGCTGACCTTTTTTCATCCTTTCTTTCTTCTTTCAGCCTGTGCAAGGCTATAAAATGCAGGGTTGAATTGCAAATTTTGATTTGAATGCTCAATCTTTTGAGCAATTTCTTATGTGAAATTATGATAAACCATGAATTCTCTGTAAATAAGAGCCTGTCTTGTACTCATGGAAACCTTTCTTTCTTGATTGTAAGCTACACATCACATCGACGGTGGACCATCTCTGACAGAGGGATAGATAAGAGATGCATCATGTACCAATGGGGACACGTGCCAATTATTCATGTACTTGTGTACCATCACATCTACTCTAATCTTAGTAGTTAGGCATTTTCTTTCAAGAAAAGTCTGTTGACCACACTTTTATTTACACTATCGACTATCCATGAGAAGGTTACACTAGAGTACAATGTTCCATTAATCAAACAGTTTTTCCCATATTTTTTGCATGGTATTTCAGCACTGCAATATAGTTCACAGAAAATTTTATTAAATTCCCTCCCCTTTGGAAAACAAAAAGATAGATGCTAGAAAAGGATCCAAATAGTGAGTCCATTCATGAATCCATGTACACAAAATTCAATTCCAGATGCTAGAAATTAGATCCAAACAGCAACCGGTTATAGAGGTCAAGCATACAACCTTAGCAACAAAAGTACAGCAAAAGATTTACGAATCTAAGAAATGCAGAAAGGCCTGTCACTGGGATAGTTTCTTCAATGATTCAATTGCAATCTTAGCGATGATCAATTAGAGATGGAATAAAGCAGTGTGAAGACGTACCTAGTGAGGCAATATCAGTGTACTTATCACTGAATGCATATATATTCACAGCTATCTGGAATTTTGTGAAATCAGCAGCCATTTGTTTGTAAAATGGGTCTTCTGCTACTCTTAAAGCATGCTCTTTATCTGTCCCATAAACACGAATATCATCTCCTCGCAATCTTAAGCGACCAACACCAAGTGATGGCAGTGTATTTTGGAAAATTAACAATTTCCCTCCCAGCTGACTCTGTATAGATTCAAATGAATTGTTACTTTCAACCCGAGATTGGGACAGAAGACTTTGGAGGACTGGAGTAACTTAATACCAAACCAGATATATGAAAATAAATCTAACCCTAACTAACTTACAAAAATATCTGTAAATCTGGTGATATAAAGAGTCACAGATCAAAGTTCAAACAGGCACATAAAACTAACCATAACCATGAAAGCTGCTTTTAGGGCTGGACCAAAAGCAGATTCCACATTCACATTGTCCTGAAACATGGAAGGTAAGCTATCTAGGAATGCATCCACCACAGTTCTAGATTCTGACAAGTTGACAAGGAGATCATCTGGCAAAGGAACAAATATATCGTCCAGATCTGAGACCACCATCATTTGAGGTTGTGTCAACGATGACTGACAAAAGGAAAACATCAAAAGATTAATTACGAAAACTAAGATTGTACAGGTAAATGGAAATGTGGCATTTTGAAGCTGTACAACACTTGCCTTCATATTGTAAAAATGAATCGTACTGTCAAAAGTTATGAATCCAATCTGTGTTCTGGGGTTTCCAGGCAACTTATCCAAACAAGACTTAATAGTCTGTGCCATTACCTGCAACGTAATTTAATTAGTGCTTCCAGCTTGATAAAATTGCACTAGTAAACGCACCAACTGTTTTAGCAATTCATCAAGAAAAGCATAATTAAATCGATATGAAGAAATATATATCATTTGAATAAAATAACCTTGGAATAATAGCAAATCGCATATACGGACTCAACAAGGTAACTTAAGCAGCTCAGAAAATATATGCTCAAAGACCGAAGAATATTGCATGACCATCCCAGTAAGAACACCACAGCCAAAACAGGATAGAAAATTTCTTTCTCTACACAGGACAAAAACAAAACCAAACTGCACAAATCTTAGCCAACAGACCACATCCGCCAGTCAAACTTCTTTTAAGGGAGGCTACTAGTGAACTATAAGGACATGGGGAGTTTCTCTTTGTACATTAGAAGGAAACAAGACCAAAAAAATCTTCACCTAGAAAGACATTTCCCCTAACCCCATTAGGGAGTGTCTGCTAATGAACTACAGTAGTGGTTGGCTGGTTGTAGCTCAATGCTGCCATCCTATGACGCTATGAGCACAAAAATTGGCCTCTATAAGAGTGTTGGAAAAGAACTGAGGTTCCCATGTGACCTTAGGGAGCTTGTTTCGGTTTTGGGCAGCTACTCTTTTTGATGAATTTTGATATCCGGACTCGAGAAAGGTCCCAAGCTATTTCCAGTAGCTACTTACATTCCTGATATTAATTTTCTGGATGATGATTATAGACTTATAGCAGTCTGCTGTTCGCACCGACTAATGGCTTCCCTGGCATCCACCTCATCTATACCTTTCCTACATCCCATTCCCAAGCTACCCATAATTCATTTAAGGGCTGCGAATCCTGTACATTACACCCCATCTGCATGGGGAATCGTGTGAGCCGTTCAATCTCATATCCTTTTAATAAGCCTCCAAAAAAAGCGAGGAGCAACTAAAAGGAAAAGGCGCGGATTCTGAAAGCACTGTACCACTAGTACGTAGAAAGCTCTAATCACATGTTTAGCATATGCTGGCACTCGCAGTAGTTTCAGCCCTCAAACCACTGCACCAACAGTCAATGGGTAGCAGCTTTGCAAGTATGCAAACTCCCATAAACTTGATTGCACCTTGCCCACAGCGGTCAGACACAATATATGTCAGGATATCTGGGGGAACTAAAACCCTACCGCGCTAAAATAAAAACAGTTCAAGTAAAGCGCTAGCTCTGAACAACCTATATACTAACCCTCACAAAACAAGGGAGGGGGGGCGAGAGAATGTATATTCGTCATAAGTTGATTGAAAGTTCAGTACTCTGATAGTACCCAGACAGCAAGAGATGGTTGCGTGCATGTATGCAACCACACCCATAGGATCACACCATCCCACAGCGTATGAACACACACACACACACATTCATTTGGGCAATCATGTTGAAAATTTTGATTATAATGCTGTGTCAAAATAATGTAGAATGTACAATGCACGCATGTGCAAACAGATATGAGTGCCAAGCAGAAGTGCGTACCTCAAGCATTCCACTTTTAACAGCAGATATCGATACATCAATCAGAAAAAAGTATAGTGGTGGCATTGGAGGCCGCACCATATATTCAGCTGGAGCAACAAAATCCACACAACCCTTCATGAGTTCAGGGCGTTGATTGAAGTCAGTTCTGCGGCCACTGGCATCCAAAGGAGCGAAATAGTCATTTTGAACTGCAATGTTGATAGGAATAGGTCAGCATGAATACTTGATGAAACCAACACCCGTTCATCTTTAGTGGGGTGGGGGGAAAGGTCCCCAAACCCCCCCCCCCCCCCCACACACACAACAGGATGATTTGCATTACAAGCAGACAGGACAGAAAAGCAGGCATAAGAAATTAAGCAGAATGATCCACATGCATCTAAAATCAGCCAGTAGCTATGTGATACACCATTAATAAACCCCAAAACGATAGAACATCTATGTTTGCACATGCCCATACACACTTCAATAGAATGATTCCTTGACATGGACAGATGCTACTATCAAAATGGACAAGTGTGGGTGGACCCAGCAACCTTCAAACCCCAAGCTATAAAGAGAAAGTCACAAACTGCTCGACCAAATATAAATAAAAAGTTGATGAATATAAGTACTTCCAAAAGCGCTGGTACCTATTTTTCGAATCACCTTTTCTAAATACGTCATTAGTTTAAATAAGAAGAAATTGTGTGAACTTGGTAGTCAACAGAGCTTATCTCAACATAACAGAGCCTTAGTCACAAATACAAACACTTGGAGTCAACACAGCTAATATATCATATATCAAGATTTCCCATTGCCCCATTCACTTATTGTTTTATCAGAACTTGATTCAAATAACTTGTCCTTTTCTAGTACCTAAATGACTGATGTAATAACAACAGTTTTACGCTCTACTAAAGCTTAAGATAATTGATTCGCAGACAGACCAAAAATGCTACCATTATCACTTTGCTTTTTCAAGTCATGCACCTGATATTCTGTTCAGTATTGAAGGTCAAAGTGTGGATAACTCCTATTTCATGAATGACCCCCTTGTGGTCCATTCATATGCAGAGACAGAAGCTACCCTTCAATTAGTTGTGAATTTCAATCTACAATTCTACTTTGTGTATATAGTATAACATCCATATGCATGATACTATAAAGCATAAAACTTCGTCCCGTTACAGCAAAAAGCTCAATAGCTTGAAATTATGTTTTTGAGTAACAGAAAATTATAAAATTTGAGACTAATTTGCTTAAATATATGCATAACATAAACCTGTGAGGCTGTGACATGGAAATAAACAGTTATATTGCATGTCTGACTTCAATAGCTGATTATTATTTAAGGTTGAGCCAAGTATTTCAAGATTGCACAGTTAGTTCTAGCAGAAATACTAGCGACAGGGAGTCTTCCTGCATATTAACTCCAACAGGGTGTAAACAAGTGGCAGAAGGAGGGGAAGAACCCAATATAAGTAATGGTTTCTATTAGCAGAACATCAAATTTTTTATTAGCTCCAGCCACGATGCGAGAAACAGTTTTTAAGCATTCAAAGCTAACAAAGAGTCACTAAAAGTCATTCAGAGGGATACAATAATATTCTGACTGCAGCAAAGACAGGGAGAATATAGATCATGTTCTGAGGGGAAAAAAGTTGAAGATTAATGAACTCAAATTTTTCAACTGCAAAACAGCAAGAGTGCCTCACAGAATACAAGAGCCAGAAAAGTTAAAGCATGCAGCACAGACACTGAATTCAGAGGTATGCATACTAGTTAGAACTTCAAAAGGACCAGAACAGAAGTTTCTCTGTTTTGGCTAAAAAAGTATCATTATTAAAAGTACCAAACACAAGCCTTACATTAGGAAAAAAAAACAAATTCAATTCCAATGCCAGCACTTTAATGGCAGATAAGGTTTAAACAATGCATGGATTGATAAACGCCGTAAAGATGGCAATGGAATGGCTAGAAACACGTCCAAATGTGAAAACACCATCAGAGAAGGATGGTTAAGTC
Organism: Lobelia cardinalis; assembly: GCA_028566635.1. NCBI lineage: Eukaryota > Viridiplantae > Streptophyta > Magnoliopsida > Asterales > Campanulaceae > Lobelia > Lobelia cardinalis. The sequence continues at coordinate 3,094,314 of JAOWAN010000049.1, forward strand.
CTTGAAATATAACTTTTTATGATTTATGAACATCATGCTACTAAATGATAATGTTCATTTTGGAAACCTCCAGAACCAGAAATAATTCCTATTTAAAATATATGATAAGTTTGTTTCATTGACACATAAATTTCTAAACTGTATTTAAGAATAAAAAGATTCTTCTTGAAATAGCTAGAAGCTTTACCATCATTAAGCAAAGCACATATGTTACACCTCCACTTTCTTCCACCATCTGTGAAAGTCACGTATGGGTTGACATACGTGCGACATCTTCTGCAACGAACAATGCCAGTCGTAGCAAAATTAACTACTGGCACTTCCTCCTGAATGGACAAAAATTTGCAAGTTCAAAAGTGAGTTATTGGCATAAAATAGTCAAATCATGTCCCATATCAACCACTACAGTTCTTTAGCATGAATCAATACTCACCCCCTCTGGAGCTTCTGCAAGGGGACAAACAACAGCTCCAAGAGGCAAATGCCACCTTGAAACAAGGGATTGTGAATTCGGTATGGCGCTAGTTGTAAGCCGTAGATATCGAGAATTGCAATTCATGGGATACATCTCTGTGTAAGAACTTGGCTCCACATCACCGTCCAATGGTCGTGGCAATGCTTTGGGATCAAGACCACCATCAAAGGATCCTGGAACTGATCCAAGTGAAATGGAACTGAAGTCTTCTACCAAACCCTGCAAAGAACCAGTAGGAGGTGCAGAGCCCTGATGCTGTATTCCCCCTGTATATATCCCTAGAGGAGGAGCAACTGGTGGAGCTGGTGCATATCCACCTTGATGAGAAGGAAATGGTGCAGAGACCGCTGACTGGGGTGGAACATAGCCTCCTCGATGGGAAAGGAAAGGTGCACCTTGTCCAGGTGGTGGTTGTGATACTGAGTTCGCTTGCATATTTGGATAACCCGGTAGAGGGGGCGGTGGAGTGCCTCGGATAGAACCAGGATAAGATGGCGCCATAGGGGGTGAAGGTTGCTGCATATTTTTCCTGGGGAAAAACGACGAGTCTATAGATGACTGGGGGCCATTATTGCTTAAAGGCACACTGTTCATACTTTGAGGCGGGGATCCCATTGGAACTGATGGTATCTGGGCCGGACGACTTTGGAAACCTGACATGGAGGGAAATTGGCTTCCAGGAGGTCCAACTGATGGGGGGAAAACTGGCTGCCCCATGGATGAACTGGGTGGAGGGGGTACTTGACCTGTTAAGGGATATTGGGGTGCTGGAGACCGCTGAAAGGGTCCTGTGGCCGGTGGGCCAAACGAAGGCGGAGGAGCCGATGGTTGAGTGGGTCTAAAACCTGGAACCTCTGATCCAACCATAGGGGCAGACGATCGAAAGGGCATACCTGTTGGAGCAGGCATGTAGGTTGGCCTGAAAGGAGATGCCTCAGATCCAACCACTGGACGAGATGACAAAAAAGGTGTGGTACTTTGAGGAGCAGCAAAAGGTGAAGCAGCAGGTCTTGGGTAGGCATTTGCACGGTTAGGATTTTCAGTCCCCATCGCTTCAATATCTCACACTCAATCAAGTCGTTATCACTATGCTTCCATAAATAATCTGCAAAAACTGGGACCATAAAGAACGTTGTCAAAATACCTTTATGATCACAGGTACAGCAAAAAGATCCATAATGGACTTTGGAGCATGAAACTTCAAAAGTAGAAAACATGATTACAGATAAGAAACAAATGTTTACAAACTAGCAAAAGAAATTACAGTAGTAAATTAAAACCATCGAGGGCTTTCAGTTTTCGCATTGTAAAATCCCTAACTACGAGAAGAGGGCAATGTTACAGAATAAAAAGCACATTGCTTTCAACTGTTGTACATCTACTTCAACACAACTCCTTAAAATTCCACTATATCTTTTTTCTATGATACATAAGAGAATTATCATGTTTTTTAAAAGAAAACAATTAGAAACTACAACGATAAAGAGGAAAGTGGGAATCTTTAATCTGGTCAGGATGATAACTAATCAATTTTGATTGGCCGGAAAATAAAAAACTCGGTTCTCACTTGCGTAAGATCAGACAGTTGAACACATGCAGATAACAGAAGTTCTTTAACACTCAATTATCCTGCTTAGAACCTATTTGACCTAGATCCTTCAAATTCAGCGCTGTATCCGGTTCAACAAGACGCGATCCGGATGCGGATACGGGTAATGGGATACGGACCGGATTCAGCAGGCGGAAGATTGGTACCGGTGAGGTGGGGGGGGGGGGAGCGAGTGAGAGGTAGAGAAAGACTAACCGGAAGAAAAGATCGATGCTTTCGAAACTGTCTGTACGGGAATTCGACAGGTCGATTCGTCGATGGAAGAGAGGTGCTGCCGGCTGCACTGGAGAAGATGGATGGAGAGACAAGAGAGCGGACGGCGGCGTATTAAACCAATACTACTGAACATGCGCACGCATTACTAAATCCAAGATGGAATCTGATTTTATATGAATTTGTCAATTGTCAATTGTCAATTTCAAATACAAATCCTATTTTTGTTTGCTAATCAGATATCAAACCAATTGATCGGATTTACGTATATAATTTTTGTGTTATAAAAAACACTACATAAATAATCACTTTTATCGTTTGCAATAAAATTTAATGCTAAAATTAAAATTCAAATAGAGTATGCAATTAAGTGGGAAATAATGTAAGAATTAATTGTATTTTAGGTCATAAAATTTTTGTGAATTTATAAAATGAGTTCTCGGATTTTAAACCTTATAATTTAGACACTAATGTTCTATTTTTATTGCAAAATAGATTGTTTGTACGAATTTTATCAAAAAGTAACTGATTTGAAGCCACGAACTTTTCACATGACTTTTTAAGGGGTAATTTAGTTATTTCTTCCCATAAAAACCTCAGGGTCTAAATTGAAATTTTTTAAAATAAACTTTTAAATACTATCTACTTATATCCCACTTTAATTAAAATTATACATTAATTATATCCTAAATTATCCATCAAATAACAAATTACAATTAATACCCGAATTGGATCATAAATTATCTCTGTAATGCTTAATTATAATTAATACCTTAATTATATTCTAATCATATCCTAAATTATCTTTCAAATAAATAAACAATACTCTCCATCTCCACCGACACCGACACCATCTATGCCATCGCCACCACCAATCGGCACCACCCTCGTCGCTGTCGCCAACCACCATCAGCTCCGTCACCACCACCAACACCAGAAATCTACCAATGAAGTTGCAAACTAGAGAAGAAGAAGAAGAAAAGAAGAACACCACCACAAATATAACTAGGCCTACGATCTGAGCTCAATCTCAAATAGTCAGATATGCGGCTCACCTATAGATCTATAGCACGAAAACTCAAAAACATGAAATCTGAAAACAAAGATGAAAAGGAACAAGAAAAAAACTCTGAGCATGCTATCAAGACGTAGATCTCCAAAGCCCATATATGGGTTTATTTTTCGCCAGGGAAAGGGCGATTTGGGTGGTCGCTTTAATGGAGGGCTGGAGTACTTTAGTGGATTTTGTTGGAGGAGGTGGCTTTGTTAATGGAGGACGATGGGTGAGAGGGAGGTCGGGAACGAGAAAGAGAAAGGAGGTGAGCACCATTCTGTCGAGATTCAGATGACGAGAGAAGGCGGAGTACCATTATATGGATGAAGAGTGTCGTTGATGCTGAAGGTGTGAGTGGTTGAGCATTGGAATTAGTAAGTTTTGGTGATGGGTTAACGAGGTTGTTGGTCTGGGTTTTGACGGTGGGAGAAGTGGGTAATGGGCCGGTTGTGTTTGAGAGAGTATGAGGTGGCTTTTGGTGTGGGGGCGCCGTAAAATTAATAAGGTTTTCGGCGGTGCTTTTGACGGTGAAGGCGGGATGATGGTGGGCAGTGGCTGTGGTAGGAGAAGAGAAATTGGGAAACGTGAAGAGGGGCGGCGGGTGGAGCTTGGGATGCTTGGCCACCGGATTTAATGGCGGCTTGAGATAAGGGGGCGGGGTTGGTGGTTGAGAGAAGGTGTGGCTGGAGTTTGAGAGGGGTGAAGGTGGCCGGTTATGGAGATTAGGGAGGGATCGAGAAGGGAGAGAAACGAGGAAGACGGGAGAGGGGAAGAGAGAAGACGGGCGAGAGAGTGGAGGGATTAGGGTTGGGTCGATTTTGGTTTTTATTTTATCATTTTTTTATCTTTTAATAAATTGCATTTATCCTCCTTGTAGAGTAAAAATGACACCCTTGAAAAAGTCACGAATTTTGAACGTGAGCCCGCCCCCGTTAATTTTTGACGAAATTCGTCCAAAATGACACATTTTTGCTACAAAATGGAACATTATGACCCAAATTACAAAGTTTGAAACATGGTGACTCATTTTATGAGTTCACAAAAACTTTATGACCTAAAATGCGATTTATCCATAATGTAATTAACATGTTAAAAGCTTTGATTATAGTTTATTTGATCTCTTATAATGATTGAGGTTTAAAAAAAATGTTAAAGATTGTGGTAGTGTGTTAGAATTTGCTTAAATAAATTCAAAATGAATTTGAATTTGAATTTATTTTCAAATAATTCTTGTTTATTATTACTTCAAATTTATTTATAATCGAGTCTATTACTATGTTATTACTAGGTTTTATATGATATCACACGTGTAAAAAAAAAAACTTTTGCAAAGACAATACCATATAGAAATTTTAATTTGAAATTAATTACTCGGTGCCAACATCTTTAAAATAAAATAATAAATGAAGTCACTTAGGGGAAAAAATATTGTGATAAACTTCTTTAAAAAAAAATAAAAAATAATAAGTCTTCAAGATTTTTAATTCAAAAAGTATTATTCTTTCTCATCTTCATCTTTTGATTTATATGAAAAATAATATATTAACACGCAAAGAAAGGCACATATGCTAACTATTTTAAATAACAAAATAGCATCATGGAAAGCCGGTCCGTTGAAAGAAAATGTAAATTTATAGATATTTATATTTATATTTATAATAATTGTATATAATTATTTAATTTATAAAATATATAAATGAATCAATTTATAAACAATCGGATCCACCACCAACTACCTTCAATCCATTTAGTAATTTGACTAATTGTTAAACAAATAAATATTTAATTGATATATTGCATTGATTTCAAAAATTGCTATCCAATGAAATATTAATCAAATCAGATCAAAGTCAAATTATTGGAGCGTTATAGGCATGTGTTATCCAGACATCTTATTTTGGGTTTTAATGATGTACGATTCAATGGATTTAAATCTCAATTTTGAAGAACTTTATATGTCAAACTTATATAAAACCATATTTCATGATTATTGTAAGTGTATTGTTTAAATTTCGATCCTTTTTTTTTTCTTCCAAAAGTACTATTGTGCTTGTTGTTTTACAATGTTGCTACCATTATTGGTAATTGTTATTGAGTACTTTCTCAAATCAGTGACACTTGCCACTTATGTTATAGTACAGTAAAATTTTGTACACGTCTAGGGTTACTAGTAATTTATAAAATGTCATGGCAATCAATTTGAAGGGTAATAAAATGTAAAATAATGTGTTATCGAGCCATTTAATTTAGGATGTTAATGAGTAATTATATTTTATGAACGGTCATTGTAATCAACTTGAGGGGGTTATTTGATATTTATACCCCTGTACTTAGTCTTTTACTTGGGATTCTTAGCCTTTTACTTGGGATTCTTAGCCTTTTACTTGGGATTTACCCCTAAATATTTTTTTTTGTGACATTGGACAGGTACTTTGAAAAGTACTTGCAACATTGTACAATCGTTAAAATTTCAACACAAACTTAACGAAATGATGACTGGGCATTATTATAATTGTCTAAATGGAAATTGGTTAATTATGTGGAAATACACGTGGATCTTTGACTGCCTAATTTGAAATACGTATTAGGTTAAGTGATTTGGTAAACAAAAGGAGGAAGAAGTAAACCATCACTGTGAGACGAAGTAAGATTTCTAGGGTTTCGATCGAGTGAGACGAAGGCTTCTTTTGGGTTAATCGGTTTAATACGAACACTATGCTGTCAAATTGGAGTTTCGACAAGTAAGATTTCTCCCTTGAAGCTATTTTTTATTACTATTATGCTGTTGGTTTAGGGATTAGGGTGTTTGATTTTCTTTTTACATGCATCATGGGTTTTTAGGGTTTCTTCTGCATTTTTATTTCAGATGGGGAGTTAGGGTACTTTGGGTTTTTTCTGCATTCAAATTAGTAGGGTTTGATTGAGTTATTTGCGTTGCTTATTGCTTAATTTCATTTATGTCAGATGGCTTGTGACTTTGTTTCCTTTGTCATTCATCATGATGGGGAGTTTGTGGAAAACCCACAGAGATGTTATGTTGGGGGTAAAACCACATATCAGTGCAAGTATAGTTGTGACCATTTCAGTTATTTTGAGCTGATTGGATTAGTAAAACAAGTGAACTCCAAGCCTGTTGTTAAGATGTACTATAGGATACCCGGTAAAAGTCTGAATGAGGGACTTAGGGCTATCTCCACTGACAGGAAAACTGAAGAAGTGAAACAACATAGTAAAAATGCAGTTGGTTTCATTGAGATATACATGATGCATACAGAGCAGAATATAAGTTTGTGTGTTGAAAGCCAAAATGTGCACTCGGTGCAAACTTCAAAATCTAAAGGCAAGGAGAAAAAGCGTAGAAAGGTGCAGACAGAACATACTGATGATGATAATGATGATTGGGAGGTTGCGAGCATTGATCACATGAGTGATAATGATTCTGATGATGAGGAGTTACAGTTGAGGTTGAAAATGAAAAAGTTTTACAATCCAATTGATAAGTCTACGGGAATGAATGAGGAAAATCAGAATGTGAATGATGAAAATCAGATTCTAGATAAGGAAAATCAGAAGATTGATGGAGTATGTGGAAAGGTAGATGATATGATTAAGGACTACTCCAATATAAGTGGGGAAAGAGACTTAACTGGATTTGACAGTGAATATGACTCAGATTCTGAATATAAATCAAGTTCTGAGGAGTCTGAGGATGATGATAGTGGAAATGATGGTGTTGAGGGTGAGCATGCTATTAGATATCCAATTTTTGATACAAATCTGCCTTGGGATAAGATTGAACCAGTCATAGGCCTAAGAACTGCAAGTGTAGATGAAATGGATTATCTCATTTCATGTTACGCAATTTCAGAAGGGTATGACATTACATTCAGTAAGAGGGATAAGAGTGGATTGGTTGCCAACTGTGCACCAAACTGTGTGTGGAAGTGCAGAGCCTCTTGTATGCAGAAGGAGAAGTCATTCCAAATAAAGACATTAGTTAAAGAGCATACATGTGTGAAAAAATTACAACTGTAAGCTTGTTAGTTCAAGATGGATAGCAAGAAAGTTTGGAAATAAAATCAGAGACAAGCACAAGATGACTATAAGAGAGACAGCTCTGCTCCTGCTGCATGAGAAAATTACTCCAAAGAGACCAATATCCAAGGATAGCATCAGAAGCTCACCTAGGCTTGCAGAGAAGAACAAGTCTAGGAAGTTGATGATGGAATGAAGTTGAGCTGGGTGCAAGTTGTTCACAGATGAAAAGTGGGAAACTTTTTTGTGGTATTTCTGTAAACAATGACTTTGTGTACTAAATATTCCACTGCCTTGCTTAATGTGCAAGTTGTTTTTTGTTTTTTTTCCCCACAAAGGTATAGGCTGCTTTTGCTTACTGTATGCAACAACAATGGCTTTTATCAATGCATAGCACATAGTTCTCTGTCCTTTATTGGTTATTTAAATGGTTTTGTGATAGTGAATGGTCCTGTGGACTAAATGATAATTTCTTTACTTGTGCATTTGTTTATAGCTTTTGAAACATAACATTGAATGGTCCAATAAAAATTGGATAACATTCAATACTAATCAATAGAAGACGGTACTCAATTGCAAGATATTTTGGTGAAAAAAGCCATTCAATATCAGTCAATATATACGTTATATTACTTGCAATGTCATCAACATAGGATACTAAATATTGAATACATTCAACAACACCAACATCACTAATAGAAAATTCTTAAATTGTTTGCAAATTTAATACATTTAAACTGGCAAGAATTTTGCACTTGGTTTTGGGTTCAAACTCAAGCATTGAATTATCACACCAAATGTGATAATCCATGAAAAACCAATAGCCAACCAATACACTCTTTCCTTTCCCCTACTCTTGATAAGTTCCACCTTCAGTTTATCCTCTTTGTTCTTGAATTTTGCAATCTTCTTCTTCTCCAAATCTCTTGTCATTGCAAAGTCAAGCTCCATGTCTGTGAGCTTCCCTTTCAATTTAGTCAATTTTTTCATCAACCTGATTTCTTCATCTTTGGAGGATGAATGTTCTTTTTGACTAATTTCACCATCCTTCGTCAACAGCTCGATTTTAGCCCTCAAAATCAGTATGATTTTTTTGTACCTCTCAGAAATATCTGGATCAATCCAATGGAAATACTCGCATGATTTTTCTCGATCCTAAACAAACATCATCGTAGAAAAACTTAAATGTCAAATCCATTTAATATATTCAACTCAAATCATTAACTAATTCATATTTTAAGGACTACAATCATCATCGTAGAAGTTGTAAGCAATGGAGGATCTGAATGATTTATCCTGTGACAGGGAAGAAGAAAAAGAAAGAAAATGAATGAATGATTTACCTCGTAATTGGGGCAACCAATGAATTTTCTTACAGGGTTCTCATTGCTCCACAAACACCACATGGGTGCCCTTACTCCACAAAAGCATTCATTCCTTCCTCCAACATTGAATCTCAACTCGCTTTCTTCTAGGGTTTCAGCAACTGCTTCACGTCGATTTACCATCGTTTTGTCGAATCGTAAGAACCATAATTATTTCATTGCCTAAAACTGAAATCTGGGCATAGAGCCCTAATTTTTCAATCTTTGGCAAGCTACGGGAAGAAAGACACCTTACAAAGGGGTTAGAGTATTAAACGACATCGGCATGTGTCCTTCCATTTAGCATACGACGTGGCATTCGATGGTTATTGACGTAGCCAACTAGCTAGAGGGGCATTACTGCAAGCTTTGTAAAGTATCTAACGCCCGTTAATAAATTTGACGAAAATTACTCAAAAGGAAAACATTGCATTTTATTCTGAAAGTACCTGTCCAATGTCGCAAAAAAAAATTGTTTAGGGGTAAATTCCAAGTAAAAGGCTAAGTACATGGATATAAATATCAAATAACCCCAACTTGAGGAGTAACTTGGAAAAGTAAAATAGTGTGATGGGCTCCAAATTTCTCTGATTTCCTTAATTATCACTAATGAAGCTATGCTTTATAATAGCGATGAATTCAGTGTAAATGTTGAATTCGAATATTAGGATTCTCCACCCTTCGTACTCTTAAAAATGGTGGAGGAGACAAATCGTGAGATGTATCTCAACTGAACAGAGACTTGAACTTACCAATGATCTCACCTATAAAGATGCAAATCTAAAGATCCAAAAATCGAACCCCCATTTTGTAGATTGCCATCATAACATGCACTACATCATCCAAACGTTTAGTACAAGAGTTCAAAATTAGTGTTACTAATTAAATAAACCCCATTTTGAATTGATTAATTATATTTGTTGTACGTGAATTAAGAATATTGAAAACGAGAGCATTGAAACTTGAAAGTTCTGTTAATTGGATTGATTTATCATTTGTTTTGTATGAGTAAAAATAGGAGGGACTGAAAAGTAAAGAGGAATGAAAATACCTCCTCTTTGATAAAAAATTTCTCCAAAAAAATGGAGTGAAAACGGAAGGAAAAATAGAAAGTAACAATTACAAAATCTTAAAAGCATTTTTTTTGCACTTTTCATCTCATACAAAACAAGTGAAAATAAAACCCCTCATTTTTCCCTTGTTCAACCAAACAATAGGAGAAAAAAAGTATTTTCTACCTCCTGAGAGGTGAAAGCTAAACACTCATATTTTTCACCCCTCCTATTTTTCGCCCCTCCAACCAAACGATTCATTAAGAATTTTGGAGGGGTGGGGGGGTGAAGTTTGAGAATTCGAATTATTGATAGTTTATGAATTTTGACGTGGTTAAAATTATATTTAGATTTATGAGATTAACATTATGAGATAATATCAAAAATTAGACGGAGAATCTCAAACTTAGATTGGATAATCGATTTTTATGAATATATTATCTATAAATTTTGTAACAATTAAATTAAAAATATAAAAATTAAATAAGGTGAAATTCGTAAAATAAAAAATTAAAAAATTGACTTTCCAATCTAAACCACTAAAAGAGTTAAAAGATAAAAATATTTTGTTTGATTTAGCATTTTTTCGAGTTTCACTCAATATTTTTTATTTTTAATGAATTCCACTATATTTCCAAATTTATTAAAGAGTTTATCGCGTTTTAGATCCTGAAATTTTAGTGAAATTGCTAAAAGAACCTTTCAGTTCGGAAAATTGTGTATTGAGTCCTGATGTTATTTTTTTGTTGCGAAATAGGGCATATTGGATGAACATCGTTAAAAATTGACGGGGGATGGCTCACTTGAAAAATTCGTAATTTTTAAAGGTTTACGTCTTTTTCTACCTAAGTTAAGTTTAGGGTATAAATTAAAATGTTTTGAAATCAATCTACATTTATCAAGGGGGTAAAGTGCAATTTATCAAATTAATTACCATTTATACATTTAATTAATTACCATTTATACCATGGAGATTAATTATCAATAATTAATTATTTTTAATTAATTACCATTAATTACCTTTAATTAATTATCCCCCCTCTCCAAACCACCACCATCCCGTGTCCACACCACCATCACCAAACCACTACCACCACCATCATCACCACCTCATCACCGCCATCTTCGTCGCCACCACCACCCCCAAATCATTCATCAAACCCAACACGTCATCACATCCAATCCCAAGTTCCCAACCAAATAAACCGCATCAAAAATGCTCCTATTCCACTCCCCACCACCATCTCCTCCCAGCTCTCTCTCCTCCCCACAAAAACCCACCTCCATCAATTCTCCCCCGTGTCCACCTGCAAACCATTTTCCCTCTCATACTCTCCTCCCAGAATGAGCAAGCTCACCAAGCTAGGGTTCGGCACCCGCACACCCCCTTCTGATATGGACGGGCCCCGACAATAACATCTCTGCCCCCGGTCAGCAGTTCGCCCAATTCGGGGCGGGTTGCTTCTGGAGAGAGAGAGAGAGAGAGAGAGAGAGAGAGAGAGAGAGAGAGAGAGAGAGAGAGAGAGAGAGAGAGAGAGA
>JAOWAN010000049.1:3105754-3116337 GCA_028566635.1 Lobelia cardinalis
GATTTTCCATGGGTCGTTCTTCCCCCTCTTTCAGTTTGATTTTTCATTTGTTGTTCTCCGATGAATATCTTTGGGTAAAGAAAGAAACAAGAAGAAATGGGAGGTTTTGAGGCTGGAGACGAAGAGGGATGAATATCTATGGATGAAATCAAGAAACAAATGGCCTGATTTGATTTGAAAACAAAGGTGTTTCCAAATTTGAAAGAAGGAAGAAGAGGGGAAGAAGGATAATTGGAATTCTCTTTTTTTCCATTGAAATTAGTGAGTTATCCATTTTATCCTCTCAATAATGTCACATCACCTTATTTTTATCCAGTCAGCACATTAAATTAGGTCAAATTGTGTATAATGGTATAATTGGAAAAATTAAAATAGTTCAGAGTTAAAAAATTAAAGATTAGTGACAATATTGGCAACTGCCTCAAACGTGAGTGGCAAATGGGTAATTACGCCTTATGCAAGTCATTACCCTATTCAAACCTTTGAGCAGAGCAATTGAGAGTTTAAACATTCCCCAGCCTGAAAAAGCAAACCAGCTGGGGTGCCTGTTCGCCACCTTCACGACGAACGTTGCTTTCCAGTCTCCACAACGATACTATATGACCAAATCATAGCCATAGAAATGGACCAACCGGAGCTTCGTTAGTCCAAACTGAGGCTAAGATTGCCTGAATTCCAATTCCACCGTGTGAAATCCCACTCTCCTAGCTCCCGCCATAGCCTAGTTGAAATTCTCGATCCAAATCCCCTACTTTTAGTAAATACGAGAAAGAGATGAGGAACGCGGAGTGCGAATCGAACGAAAAGCTGCCGGAGTCTTGGGTTTTGATCCATCCATCTACGGCGAAAAAGCTGGTACGTTATCGGTCGATTTCCATCTAATATATATAGGCGTAGTTGCCTTAATCTCTTTTGATGCTACTGTAAATTGGACATTGATCGTTTAGATGATTCGTTTGCATGCTTTATCGGTCGTCTTCGTAGAAGCTGAATTCCCTAGATCCAGTGATCTTATAGTACCTTCCAGAAAAGCTTTAGGAAATACGTGTTTAACAGAGTATACAATTCTTTTAAACTTGTGTCCCATACAGGGCGGAGCCAAAATACAATGAGGGTGGGTGAGGCAGCAAGCTGTACCCTCAATTTTTTTTCCCCTTTAGTTTAAAGATGAGTAAGTAGAAATTATTGGTTTAGTAGTGATAGTCTTAGGTTGGGAGATGTAAATGTAAACTTAAAACACATAAACACAATGGTGAAGCATGGAATGAATACTCTTTATCTCACAAAGTATTTTTAAAGTTAGCATCAACGTTGCCCGTTGCGATTGTAAGTAATGAGAGCGCTTTTTCGACAATGAATCTTGTGAAAACCCTTTAGGCGATCGCATCAGAAATTAAGTGATTGAATGATTCTTTGGTGGTTTACATAAAACAAAACACTTTTAGGAAAATTACCTCTAAAATTAACATCAACCGTTTTCAAGATATATATGTTCATTCGAAAAATCATCTTGTAATCTTACATTTTTAATAGTTTTCTGGAATGATTGTACTTGAAATCAGTGCATTTAATATTCTATTAAATAAGAAATATTATATCAAATTTCTTTTGTATATTGCTCGTTCTATATTTTATGCTTTGAATTTTTTTTACTGAACTTTGCCTTACCTCGTTAAATCATGGCTCCGCCGCTGGTCTGATACCAAAAGTTGACCCACCTAATCCCATACTTAGGATGGATCTCATCGAGAATCATAACATAAAATCAGTGGAAGTTGGCAGTTTATGGTATTCCTATAGTAGTCAATGTCATTTACGAATCAATTTGATTATTGTTTCTCCAAATCATCTAAAAGTCAAATGTGAAAGAAGTATACTACACTGGTGAAAGAATTATAATACTACATTAGTACAAAAACTAGTGTCCATTTATGAAAAGTGATACTCAGTCGTGGGCCGTGGAAAGTTGTCCATCCAGCCTTACTTGGGCACCTATTCTTCCACTTATGAAATCACTTAGCTCCTATCCATACTCTTTGATCGATTTCGGTACTTGGTTTGAACAAATACAAAGCAAAAAAGAGTAAACCATGATATTCAACCAACAGATTTAGGATAACGGAATTTACACATTCTATATGAAGTGGATTAATCAAAGGCAAAAACAGAGTAAACCATGACATACATTATCTGTTGATCTGTGCTTTGCTTGTTTTATCCATATATTACTTGGGGTTTTACTTAAACAAGTCATATTCTTGCTTCACCTTCTATTTATTTGATGCATTTATTTTATAATGAATTTCTATGAGATGAACTTGAAGGAAAAGTTGCCGAAAAGATAATAACTAGTCCTGTTTCATTTCCTTACTTCTCCTTTTAGTTTATTTTCTATCCGTCATCCAAGTTGCTCCAGTAATGGTCACTGATCCCTACTTTCTCTCCCCATCTATACATCATGGTAGGCTCCTTTCTCTCTCCAAAGCAGCTCCATCACTCCCATATCTCAGTGGTTTACCCGCATATAGACACTCTTGTTAAGTTGGAAAGAAAGAACGTGAATTGTTCAATGTCAGCACAAGCCAATATATCACCAACACTAATACTTGAACCACTACCAACAGCTCTTTTTGGAAGGACCACTATGGTATTATATATCATACCGTAATGAATTCTATGTAGGTGAAAAGCATGCATTCATGTGCAGTTATCTTTATATATTTTCTTTGAGATGGAGTATAGTTTTGCAATTTTGGTAGTCTGGATCAACTAAATGACTGAATATTTGCCAGGCAGCTATAGAATTATTTCTTTACTGTTCGATCATTTACTCCCAAATTCCTCTAACCGGCCTCCCCCTTCCCAAAAGAGAATATGATCTTTCGACGGTTGAGGAGTACGTCTACTATATAATTGAAAATTAGAAAGAGAAAGACGGAAAGATTGAGATAGATTAGACATACAAAATAGCATCAAAACCCCCACTATTTCACTTAGCAGCTTTGTAGTTATATACAGAATAAAGGAATGTGAATGACAGTTTCAAAATCCTACTCTGGATTATGTCGCCAAGTCCTACAGTCCTACTCTGGATTATGTTTACCTTTTACTGTAAGCATTAAAATTTTCGAGCACTAAAACATTGGATTTCATGAAATAAATCAAGACCTAAGCCTAAATCAATTTTCTATAATTATCTTATTTCTGAGTCCCCCCTTCAACCTCTAAAGCTGTAACTAGAAACGAATGGGAGAGGGATGTCGGTGTTCCCTGTGTGATCTTAGAGGAGGTAGGACAGCTGATATATATAATCGAGAGGGTGACTGTGCTCTTGATAGATACCTGTCTGTTTTTGCAGCTGATGGTCCTTGGCGAACGTCATCACCACTGTGTCATTAGATACACTGCCCAGTCAGACGGAACTTGTGGTCTTTCTTCTTTGTCCAGGAAAGGAAGGATCAGTAGGAAGAAGGAAGGGATGGAAAAATCAGTAACTAAAAACAAAGGGGACCTGGATTTGCTGAAGTTGCTAGAGTTCACCGGCGAGGATGATACTTCCTTATTTTTACCAGATCCAGTGACTGGAATTAATGGCAACCTTCTGCAAGGTTGTCGAAGGCTGCCGTTATTAACTTCAGCTATTGGATCTTGTAAAATATGAGGTGGCCTTCATCCTTGCCGTGAATTCGAGCAACTTCAGCGGTTCCAGGCCCACACAATGGCTGGCACTCAGTAGAACTCCAAGTTTTCTTCCCAAGCATTTATTCATGAGTGTTTTGCTAAGCCACTGCTATTTTCACCATTTGAAGTGGAGCTGCTTATCCATAATGCAGGCTGTATTTTTACGTGGCATTGCTACATAAATCAACCACCCGCTGCTGCGTGGATCACCTATTGGTGAACGTCAGAATAGACACCCCCGTCCCGGAAAGCCTATTTCTAAGTGCAAATTTCAACCTCTACCTCAGTGAGCTGCAAGAGAAAGGATTCAGATATATGTAGTCCTTTCTATAGGTAGTCCTTTCTGTAGCTCTGGCTTTGATTTTTTTGATGAGTAGGGAAAAGGGACAAGAGAGGTAGAGATCTAGAAGTTGGTGGGACTGGAGGGAGAAAGAAAGAATCTGACTTTGTTTGTGTGGCAGGAAAAAGTTAAAAAAAGGTAAGGAGAAAGTTGTGGAATCAATGAGAGAAGAAAAAAGATGTCGTTTGTAAACTATATATGTATGCCAGTACTGAAGCCTAACTTGCTGTGTCCTGTGAATTTGAACCTTGAGGTCCTCGACGGTGTAGATAGCTAAATAGTGGTTTGTTTGGTACCGGTATGAACTTCACCAACCAACCTATTGGCCATGACAAAGCTGCAATTCCAATACAAGTTCCCCATTGCCACCCATTTAATCTTTCTGTATCTGCAAAGTTCTTTAAGAACTCCACCATCATAATCTGAAGAATGACGGTGATTCCAATGATTCCTAGAAACAGCCGGTTCTTGTGAATGCCTTCAAATACGTTCCGCTTCTCCAATTTCCGTGAATTAAATTCATTGAAAACTTGGCAGAATACAAATGTATTGAAGATTAGAGTGTCCTTTACCCTCTCATTCACATCAAAAATTGACTTACCTTTGAACTGGAAGGTCAAGAGAACTGTTATCTGGTACAGAGCTTGTGCCAAAAGGTTTCTCCACATGATGTTTGTTATGAGGGGTTCAACTCGACCAACTGGTGGCCTGTGCATGAGCTCGTCTGTGGGCCGTTCTGTTGCAAGTGCTAGAGCACCCAATGTGTCCATGATGAGGTTGACCCAGAGCAGTTGAACTGCAGTTAGGGGAACTTTACCAGCAGAAACCGCTGCAACAAAGTTGATTACAAGAGCTGCGACATTCACTGTGAGTTGAAACTGAATGAATTTCTGGATATTGTTGTAAACACATCGTCCCCACCTCAAAACTGTGGCCACGGAGGCGAAATCATCGTCCAATATGACAATGTCAGAGCTTTCCTTGGCTACTTCAGTACCTTGAATCCCCATGGAAAGGCCGATATCAGCTTCTCTCAGCGCTGGCGCATCATTTGTCCCATCCCCAGTCACTGCAACAACGTGACCTTTCTGTTTCAAGCACTGTACCATCAGAAGCTTGTCCATGGGAGAGGATCTTGCCATCACCCTGATACTATTGACTTTCCGCATTCTCTCGTCATGCGTGTAATTTCGGAATTCAGCACCTTCAATCACTTCTCCTCTGATTACCTGTTGACCAGGTCTAAGTATTCCGCACTCGGTCGCTATGGCTTGTGCTGTGAAAATATTGTCCCCCGTTATCATTGTAATGTCCACTCCGGCAGACCTGCAAATTTCAATAGCTTTCTTTGCACCTGGTCTGCACGGATCCTTAAGACCAACAATGCCTAGCAATGTCATTTCATCTTCCTCCAGTTGGTGGTGATTGTGACCATCTTCATTGCTTTTCGTTTTCTCTAGAGGAATCTGCTTATGAGCAAAGGCAATGCACCGTAGGCTGCTTGCTGCCATTCCTTGAATTATCTTCTCAAACTGCATCCTTACATCATCATTCATACACTTCACTTCACCATTACTTTGATAGTAGTTTGAACACATTGCTAATACCATCTCAGCAGCTCCCTTCCAGTGCACATGGATCTTGTTATCAGCTTTCTTCCTCATCGAAACCCCACTACGCTTCTTCTCTGAATTGAACGTCTCAACATGAAGAATACTAGAACTAAGTTTCAGTTTCTCTATGTCCATACCTAAGTCCATCATAGCCCATGACAGAATCGCTTTCTCTGTTGGGCTGCCTGAAAATTCAGGTGAGTTACCCGAAACTGATTTGAAGATACTACCAGTAGTGTTTAAACCGACTCCCTGATAAAACAGTTCAAGAACTTCGGAAGCAATTACTTTGGAGTAATCTTCTCCCATGAGTTCGTTACCAAGCCAAAACTTGGTTACTTTCATTTGATTCATGGTCAAAGTTCCAGTTTTGTCAGTGCAAATAACCGTGGCTGAGCCCATGGTCTCACAAGCTGACAACTTTCTAACCATTGCCTGATCGGCCATCATTCTCTTCATGGAGTAGGCAAGGGTGAGTGTGACAGCCAAAGGAAGGCCTTCAGGGATTGCCACCACCACAATGGTTACTGCAGCCGAGATAATGCGTACAACAGAATTAATTATATCATTAGTACTTGTCCTCTTCCCATTATACTCTCGCCGGCCATAATCATCCTCCGAATTTCCAGTAAAATAGCGAATTAGCAGTACTACGAGAACGAAAAAAGCAACAGCAAGGCCTACCTTTCCGATGGAAGATGTCAGTTTGTCCAACCTCTCTTGTAATGGAGTTTTTTCGTTGGAATCACGTGATACAGAGCTCATCACCTCCCCCCATGTAGTGTTCATCCCCACAGATAGCACAAGCATCCGACCATATCCATCTGCCACCTTTGAGCCAGAAAACAGGAATGGGTTTGAGAGGGAGTCAACATCTACATGTTCACTCTCACCGGTCATGCTTGACTCGTCCACTTGCAAAGAGTGCCCATCTAGGAACAAGCCGTCTGCTGGAATTTGATCTCCGATGGTCAGAAACACAACATCTCCAACTACTATATCAAAGATGGAGATCTTTTGCCGCCTTCCCTCTCTCATGGTGTCAATTCTGATATTGTTGCTTATTTTTGACAATTTATCGAACTGTTTCTCTTGTCTGAAGTTACTACCAGCAGACACAACAATAACCAGAAAAACGGCCACGAATATACTACCTCCCTCGTACCAACCTTCCTTCAGCCCGTGATCTCTAATACCAAAGCCGAGCGAGAGAGCAGCACAGGCAAGTAAGATTAGAATGGTAGTGTCGTTGAAAGCTTCAATGACAAAGTGAATGAAGCCTTTAGGGGGAGGCTTATGGTAAGTGTTTGAACCGAATACGCTCTGCCTTAGGATGGCGTCTTGACCATTTATCCCATTTTCTGGGTCAGTGGCTAGAGCTTTAGCTAAGCCCTTGATACCTCCAAACTTGTAAAGCTCACCCAAGCTCTTGCTCTTCACCATCTCTGTGAGTTTTGTTTGATCAATGCTGTGGAAGCAAGAAGCATCCACATCTTCTGCTTCTGTTTTCCTGCTCTCATGGGAGGTATTGCTTATTATCGGTGGTGGTTCCATATTGACAACTGTATGAGATGGCAATGCCAGTATCTCAGAGATGTGATAGTAGTCAACTTTCTTGGATTCAACCTCCTTAGCAATAGACCCCATTGCATTTGAGAAGTAAATGGTGAAATATGCGAGGCGCCACCTCTTTTGGGCTTTGGTGAGGGTGGATGTGCTGATGTTAAGAAGCAGAGTGCCGAAGTCACATTGTGAAGTGACTAGCGGCGCCATTTCTTTGCTTTCTAAAACTCGCAGAGAAATAGGTGAGAGAGGGTTTGATAAAGAACTTCCCTTTGCAGAGTTAGCCAGGAAAGATTTTCATTCTGGTTAGTGATCACTTACCAGGCCTCTATATAGGGGCTCAATGGCAGTGCATGCCAGGGGGAGGAGGAGGCTTGCATTGCACCCTGCAGGCAGCTTCCTTGGGATTTTACTAATTTTTGGTTGGAAAAACTTGACAAACTCCCTTAAATTCGAGGTAAGGGAGAATTTTTCTTCTTCCTCTATTTCTTTTTCTTTTTTAAATTCCTGTAAAAGTTCTCCAAGAGCGGCAAAAATTCTATACTGATCAAACTAGATGTGTTCATATTAATTGATGCTTTAGAACAACTACGTATACACTATTTTAGAATTAAAATGTTTGTTTGTTTAAGGTTTTGATTAATAATACCCTTCTCTCCAAACTCTCTCTTAATTTTCTTATTCTTCTGTCCTGCTTTTATTTGTTTGCGTGGATCATCCAAAAAATTAGGGGGAGAAATTAGGAAAGCTAAAAGAAAATCCAAACTGAGGAGAGTTTTGTTTTCTGGGTCAATGGCCGACTCAGACAGAGGTGCTGCTCATGTTAGGACTTAGGATAAACAACAAGCCAAGTGGCCAAATAAACCCATTGAGGGGCCAATTTTTTAGGTGGAGGTCGGCGTCGGGCGGGCGGTAAGACGTGGTCTGCCCAAATTTCGGCCCAATTTTAGTAGACCATTCATACTCGCAATTAGTCGATTTCAGCTCTTCGGTGTCAAATAATGTGTCATTTTATGTGATATTTTTAAAAAAATTTCATTCAAATCGTTTAAAAAATAATCTTAAAATTTTAAATTTTGAATTTCAGGATGTATGTCATTTTTTAAGACTATGTCACAGATGATGATGATACATTATTTCACATTAAAAAAAAAAAAAAAAAAAACTCCAATTCCAACTGGCCACTTAATTATCAATGCTGCAATTTTGAACACGGAATTATGGCCTTTTTGAAAGGGAAAAAAAAAAAAAATACTTTTCAAAAATGTCTACTTACTAGCGGGTTACATGCAAATACGTGTCCTCAAAGAAATAGGTACGTACTCCAAGTTTTTGTTACTAGCATTTGAACAAAAGTTAGGACTGTAAACTAATGTTTGACCGCCTCACCTTCGATTTAATTGGTTGGGCAGGAGTTTCCGGAAAGAGAATCGATCCAATCTATATTTCGACGATGTGATATTATATTTTATAATGATTAAAGTTTAAAAAAATAATAATAAAAACGTTTAAAAATTTTAAAATTATATCACTTCAACTATAAGGCTCAAGTTACTTATTCAAAATATATTGATATGATATAATTTTTAGGGATAACTATATAAATGGTCCCTCAAACTTTGCAATTTTTGCAGATAGTCCCTCTATTTTGGACTTGACCAATTTTGATCCAAGTTTGAAAAAAAAAAGATGATTTTGGTCCCTGTCGTTAGTCAACCGTTAATTTTGACTGGTAAACATCATGTGCTTGTCACATGTTCATACTTAGGAGGGTAAATTTGGAAATCACAAAAAACAGGGACCAAATGTGAAAGAATGAAACAAATTAAGTTGGCTTCTCTCCCCAGTTCCTCTTTCCCCGCCTCTCTTTCTCTGTTTGGTTGAAAGCAATGGGGATGAACCCAAATCTGCCGCCGAAGCATTCCAGATCTGTCGGAGCAAACCTGCCGCCTGAGCATTCCAGATCTGCCGGAGCAAACCTACCCCCATTCCGATGTAGATAGGACTGTGTTGGTGGAGGTTGAATGGGTTCTGCCGATGGAGATGGAACTGGGGCAGGAGACGGGTGTTTGGGCAATAGCCGGAGCAAACCTACCCCCATCTCGCCGGATGGGTGAAGATCAATGCCTTGGAAATTTGCAGATGGGTGAAGATCAATGAAGAAGAGGAGATCTGGATTGTTAGTGGTGGGAAGTTGCGAATCTGTACTCTACGGCGACGCCCGCCCCACCAATGACGGCTCCGTACAACTCAATCACCCGATTCCGTCGAGCTCCGGTCTCGCCGTTTTAATGGTCGCAGTTGAACGGTGAGAAGTACTTGAAAGCAATTGAGTTCAGGACTTTGCCCAAACTTAGAGTGCTGCACATTAATTACTTGAATGGATTTAAAGGAAGCTACAAATAATTTTCGAAGAAGATTAGATGGCTGCGGTGAGATGGATGTCCTTTGACATATATAGCAAATAACTTTCCCCTTGAGGCTTTCGTGGCTATTGAGATACGCCATAGTGAGTTGACACATGGTTTGGCCGGAAAGAAGGTGTGCTCTCTCTCTCTCTCTCTCTCTCTCTCTCTCTCTCTCTCTCTCTCTCTCTCTCTCTCTCTCTCTCTCTCTCTCTCACCGTTTTCTTTTCTTTTTTCTTCCATTAAGCTAAAACCAAAAGTAAGAAGGCCGAGATTCATTATTCAAGAAATGATTTTTCCTTTCTGGTGTTGGATCATATAAGAAATGATTTTTCCTTTCTGGTGTTGGATCATACGATTAGCATTCAATAGACACATCATTAACTAATACAACCAATATTTGAAACTCTCAATTACTACCGGTCCACCACCAATCACAATTACTCCATTGGATCATACGATTAGCTGCATCTAGTGGGTTATTTGAGATTTGGATTTGAAATTTGGTAGTGGTTGTTGGTGGTTAGTCGTGGTTGTTGGTGGTGGTGACGGCAATACTGGGAGATTAGATCTTCTGTGCCACTCCGTGTGCCATTCTGTGTGCCACCACTCACATACTGGTAGGACCCACTAACAATGGGACCCACTAGCATATGAGTAGTGGCATAGAAAATGTCACACGAAATGGCATAGGAAATCCGAACTCCAATACTGGTGGTGATGGTGATTGTTGGTGATAGTTGGTGGTGGTGTATGATGAATGTATATAAGAAAGAAGAAGATGAATGCAAATTATCTTTTTTATCCTTAGTTATACAAGTTAATTTCCTAAATTGTTCTTTATAAACGCCCAATTGACGGTGAATTGATGGCAGGGACCAAAATCGACCTTTTTTTCAAACTGGGACCAAAATTGGTCAAGTCCAAAGTAGAGGGACTATCTGCAGAAATCGCAAAGTTTGAGGGACCATTTATGAAGTT
>JAOWAN010000049.1:3116437-3137917 GCA_028566635.1 Lobelia cardinalis
TTGCAGAAAAATTACCTTAAACATCAACTATTTTGAAACAAAATTTTATTCCCAAGAGGTCAACTATTTTGAACCGAGGGAGTACTATTCATTTGACCTAGACCCCACGTCCTAACTTATAGTATAGATATTGAGATATGGATATAATAGGTAGAAGAGTATTTTAAAATTAGTAAAATATTAAAAAATATGTATTATATATAATTACGTATTATACTTAGTATTTATGTGCTTGTAAATAGTCGCTCCCTTTTATTATTTGTGTGTACGATTAATCAATTAAAAATCTCACAATTTACTTTATAATCTACTAGGAAAAAAAATATAACAAAAAAATAGAAATAATAAAAAAACAAGAGTATATAAAGAGGGGGCCTATGTGTAAAAAATGAAAAGGCCAAAAATGAATACTAAAACCCCACACGAACCACTATCTCTATCGCTTGTCTACAAATCGGCGGCCCTCTCTTTGTCCACTGTGAAATTGATAATTTCTGAGCAGTACTTTTCCGGCGTCCTCACCGGAGCACGAGTTCACTCAGTAAGTGTAGGTATGGATCCATTATGAATCTCTGGTTGCACTATCTATAGTTCTGTTAAATCTATTGAGTTTTATAGGTTCTTAATTCCTGGTACCTGTAAATTAATTTTTATTTCGATACTTCTACTTCGCACGCGCGTAACAAAAATGATTTTTACAAGTAAAAATGGAAGCCTTAGGTTGAGGTAAGATGAACCGGGTAACTAGGGTTTAGGGTTTTGTCTGTTGGTTCTTTAATTTTGCTTTGGTTCGACATCAATTGTATTTTTGGGTCAGCTAGTGCATGACATGTACAATTAGAACAACAATTGGAAACGTAGTAGTTGGATGCAATTATTTGACTAGAAATTTACCCATTTTTAGAAATGAGACATATTTGTTGGGATGGACAAAAGAGAGAAGTGAGACTATTCTTTTAGGTCATTAGGAGTGCGTTTTAAGGTTGAATCCGTTTGCTGTTTACGTAACCCGTTCTTAGAGCTCCAGAGGACATTCCATTAATGTCATTATGGTTAACATGTGAATTGGACTTGTGACACCGACAAGATCCTCAATGAGCGGGAAATCACTGACTTTGAAGCATTTGCAGGAAGTTCATTATTCGTGATGAAAAGGATTTTGAATAATGAGTTAATGTTCTTAAAATAAACTTGTAGCAACGGAGATGTTATTCCTTCAGAGAGTACTTCCAACAAGGACAGGGGTATCAAGACAGTGGTATGTGATGTGGCTCTCTCCCAAACAATTTTTAATGGTAATAGGAAACAAATTTTTATAGGATAATGGAAACAAACTTTTAGTGAGGATAAAATGTTTTATAGAGAGATTGTAAAATACTAAATCAGCGGAACGTGATTCCCCTCTCCCTGGCTATTTTAAAATGGTAGTATTAGAATTGTTCTCTGGAGAGGTTTATGAACCGTAGTTGGGAAACTTACTGATCAATTCAATATCTCCACATGCTATGCGTGAAAATCCAAGGGATGTGACATCATATAGTTCATGAAAGTCACTTTAGGTCTGCATGTTTGATTGATTAAGACTGATGAATTGCTAAACAATGCTACTTGTCAGGCTTGTTTAGATTTCTGTTAAAGGTAATCTGACATTAAGCTTTTTATTTCAGCTTCTGGTGAAGAGATATGAGTAAGAAGAAGAACCCTCTCGTATTCTTGGACATATCAACAGATGGTGATCCTGTGGAAAGAGTTGTTATCGAGGTGAAATATGTACCAAAACATTTCTCATATTTCTGTAATCTTATTTCTTTAAGTCTGACCTTTTGAAGCAGCCTTCGTAGAGGTTAGCTTCTTAATGACGTGACTTTGTGCAAGCCAACTTCTGTGAGAAAGCTTGTATTGGATAATGAAAGAGTTGCCAACTCCTCAGTAGTTTCCTTCTTTCACAAATTCCAAAAATGATTTAGTCCATTCTCCCATCTGTCACTTGTACATTCAGTTATAAATACTGACAAAAGAGTTGTCTTAACTGTGCAGCTTTTTGCTGATGTGGTTCCTAAGACAGTGGAGAATTTTCGGGCACTCTGCACTGGTACTTCCTACATTCCTAGGTCTTCCTTTATTTGGATTTTGCCATTTCACTCTTAATATAGATTTTCTTAATCAAGTAGTTAACTGATTGAACTCCCATGCAAGTGGTTGCGGAGAAGCACTGAAGTAGTTTAGGTAGTTGGAAGGATAGATAAACTTGATGAGTGGTTAGAACTGATCTTCTTGAGTGTTTTCCCATGTTGCCTATTACATTGTTTTACCTTTTCTTCCTTAGGAAAAATACCATATTGTTTTATTAATCAAATCCACTGGAAAAGAATCACTTTCAATGAAGAAGTTGCACGACCAAGTTTATCGTTGGTGCATATAAATAGTTGGAATATGGTATAAATCAGCTCGTTCTAACATAGGGGTTGGTTCTTTCTGGTTCATACTATAATTTTTATGATCTTGATTTGCTCTATGCTCATTTGAGATTGAGTCAATGGATAATCAAATCAGTCACCAAGCTTGAACAAATTTTCAACGGTTTGATAAGCTCACAAAGAAGCAATATCTATTGTAAAGTTCAATTTATTGAGCTTGCCTTGATTGAAAGCTTGCTTGAAATTGGCTTGAGAAGTAATTGGCATGAACAGGTTTTCTAGCTCGACTATGTTATTAAAAGAGCTTGAACTTTCTAGTGTTTTGGTTCGAATTAACTGGTACACAGCCCTGTGGAGGAGAGATACAGAATGGGTACATGATGACAAAATGAAAATAAGTGGAATAAAAGAGAAATAAGTTGGAATGAAAAGGACGCTTTACTTGTTGGATAAAAGAACTAACTGAGCATTACCTTTTTATGTATATTTTCTCACCGTATACTTGATACTCCCTCCTCTCCACATGAAGAGGGACACTTTGACTGAGTCCGCGACTTAAGAAAAATAGTTTATTTGTAAGTACCCCTTAACAAGAGTCCTGCATTTATCCTTCACAAAAAGGAAGTGTAATATCATCAAATGGCATGGACCAAAAAGGAAATGTCCCTCTTCAAGTAAGATAACCAAAAAGAAAATTGCACCTCTTCATGTGGGATGGAGGGAGTAGTATTTTGTGATAAACACTATTTACAAATAATTTTTTGGGGGCTGTAACCTTATATCTTTGGTAAATTCTCTCGTCACGACGTTTTTGAGATTAATTTTGTAAGCGAGAATTTTTTTTAATATTTTAGCTCAACAAAGTCATGTTGGTGCGCCATTTAGTCTAACATGGTCCCCAGTATTTTTCGTACTACATTTTGCATGACTAATGGTTTTTATTCCTTAGTCCCGGCGCTTCTCTATCATGTTTATATTATGTAATTATATTAAGATACATTTGAATAGTGAATAGAGGACTTGAAAAAGGGTGTACTAGAGCATTCTTATTTGTGTCTTTGATTTTTGTTAGTGAGTTTTGGATTGTGAATCATTTTGTTTTGATAAAGAAGAATATCATTGAATAGAGCAAGGGGATACAAAGAAGGCGGACTAGATGTCCACCAAAAAAAACAACAAAACAAAAAAAGCACACAGATTACTGTGTTGCAGCTCTCCGGTCTCTAGATAAATCTCCCAAAGACAAACCCTAAAAGAGCCAAAACTTCGAGCCCAAAGAGAAGCCCGTACAGTGGTCTTCTCCCACAAAAGCGGGAGCGATGTTTCTCGATTTCTGAAGATTCCATTGCGAATCATTATGAGTCGGAAGTTCTATGTTTAGGTAGGCCGGACGCCTTTGTATGAAATATTGCAAAGTAGCATGTTAGCATTCACTTGCAGGCCAAGAAGCATAGTAACAAATTCGTAGTTTGCTAATAATTCGTTGAGCTAAAGAAATCAAACTTCGGGAATTATTTGGAAATTTTCGTCAATATATCGATAAAATATTGAAAACATAACAAAATTCGTCCAATTATACGGGAACAAGTTGTTGATTATTTCAGGAGGAAAATAATTGGATTATGATAATCCATAGTAAATAAGTTCAACAAATAAAATAATGGCAGCAAATACTTTCGTATCTTATTACTCGAGAAACAGTCATGAAAGACTAGGAAAATAATCAATAATTTGAGAAAGACGTACATTTTATACATAAGTATTGCTACATATGTGGAAAATATGTAAATTTCCAAGTCTCTTTTCTTTCCTTATTTTATTTCCTAAGATTTGTCCATTCTTTTCAAATAGCTTATTTAATGCAAAAATCTTAAGGAGTAAAATTTCCTAAATTAGTTTTTATTGATAAAAAAATTCCTAAATTAAATTTATGATACATAACGTAACAAAAAAATTGAATAATCTCGGGAATTTCGAGAAAAAATTGCAGATCAATGATATGTCCAGGATTAAAATGGATTCTTTACTTTTGGTGGAAATAGCGCGAATGAATCGCGAGAAATTCAATTTCTCAGCAAAATTTGTTACTATGGCATGAAGGGGTAGGAATTAATAAACAAACAAATATTATGGTGGAGGCTACATTTAATCAACCAGATTATAAGCTTGAAGGCTTTCTTGTACTAGTTCCTGATAAGTTTGCTCAACAAAAATCTTCATCATCTTTCAATTTTTTTACACAATTATGACGGAATGATGGGAGGATTGTTACTTTTCGTGCTTGCCGAAGGACTCTAGGTGGGTGGTTGGGGGGAGGCTTATTTCTCAACTTGGTACAACTCAACTCAACTCAGTCTTATCCCGAATCATTTGAGGTCGATGAATCCTCTTTCGTCATTCAATACGGTCGAATGCAAGGTTATCACATACATGCCACAATCCTTCATATCCTTTTGTAGAGATGTCCTTGTTAGTTTTGTTTCTTCCCCTACCCCTAGCTTTATTGAGGTTGATATCATCGCACTTCATGACAAGTGCACTAAGAGGCCTACATGGTACATGCTTGAACCATCTTAAGCAGTTCTCTTATTTCTCAAGTTGTTATTCTCTTTTTATTGAGTGGGGGATCTTCATATTCTTGGGCTGTGTCATCAACAACATGATGATTGAGGAAAGTATTGACACAAAATTTCCTCTTTTATACCATCAAAGGTTCATACGATGAATGTCTAACAACCACAAATCTTGAATCTCGGGTTTTACAAATAGGACTTTTGCCGTTTCTTGTTTCTTTTGAATCTTCATCTTATGTTTCCAGATTATCATCCCCCTCAAAACCCTTGTGCAATGGAATGAACACCATCGTTTTTGTTTTTTGTTTGAAGAAATGATCACTGCTTGAGTTTTGACTATGTCTTTCTGGATGTTGTCATTTATTATATCTTATGTAGGTGAAAAGGGCATTGGGGATACTACAGGGAAGCCATTGCACTACAAGGGAATCATATTCCATCGAATAATTAAAGGATTCATGGCTCAAGTATGTTCACATGTTTATAATTTTATTTTCAGAGACATTCTCAAACCCATGTGCTACTATGTCCTTTCAATCCAACATTGTCTGCTCGTTGCATTTTGCTGAAAGCTATGTAGTATGTCTTTGTGCATCATGTTTCTCCTTTTGTTTGCCCAGTTCAAGAGGCATTGCTTAAATGTGTTAGGTTTTATCAAGTTCTTTGAGTTCATCTGAAAGCGAGATGAGCTGAAACTGTTAGAGACGTGCCCAACTATGTATATCAAGCTAACGTTCCTTCGTTTGGCTCGCACAAATGTGGAGAGGTAAACAAAGATGCCTCACCACGGGCGCAGAGAACAAAATAGGGTGCTAGCACCTGCACTCATAATGTTGCTGTTACACAAATGCAAGCAGGACAAGTTTTATTTAATATCTTGCCAAACCAGGGTTTTGATATCATATTGACTTACGAATCCAAAAGCTTGAGCTGTTAGACAGGGACCCAACAGTATATCAAACGAACATATTTGGAATTCTTAATCATCTAAGTGCAATGTTGAATGCGCATGTGTCTATACTCCTTCCTTCCACAAGAGTCCACATCTCATTTGTCACGTATTCAAGAGATACATTAATACCTTGAAAGAGATCACTAATAAATAACAAAATCTTCTAATATCTACGAGTCATTTCATATATGGCAGTTAGGTCAGCGTTAGATCGTTGAGAAATCTAAGCTTATTCTTGAATATTTTACTCTGACTTGTTCATCTTATAAAAAGGAATGGAATCTTCAAGTGTGGGTATGCATACTAAAGTTGAACCTTAAGTCAGGCAAGCATATCACATCTCCAACCATTTTAGACTCTATTAATTACAGATTTCACTTCACCTCTTCCTGCTGTTATGATCCATTTTATTCTCCTCTTCGGGGTCTGATACTCCATGCCAATCCTTTTCTCCATGAATATTTTGTGACTTACTCATTTCTTTATCGAACTTAGTCTGTCAAAAGTACCCTGTCCTATTCATTTTTCTTCCTCTTTTAGTGATTTTCCCCCTTCTCTCTCCGATCAAGAGATCCTCTTTGTTCTGGACAACTCCATTGGTCAATCTTCAGCACTTCAATTGATTTAATCTTCTTCTTTATCGTCTTTATAAATAAACTTATCGAACTGAAGCTCTGAATCATGTGTCTTTCACTAAGATAGAAAATCATTTATTTTTAGGACCATGGCTATTTGTGTATTGGTATGGAGCTGTTGGGCCACTTCATTGTTATTGTTATTTAGTATTCGCACAGGAGGTGGCTCTGAGCTTTCCAAAAAAACAAAACCCCTTCGAAGTAGATGGTCGCTTCCAACTCTGTGCTGGAATGAATCTCTTACCACTGCCCCAGCCCTTGATCACTAAACTCACTCCTTTGATTTCAGTTTTATGCTTTTGCATGCAATCAAAATGAGTACAAAAAATGATCTTTCTAGTTCTAAGTACAGTGTGGTGAGGATAAGTATAAAGACTAAAAAAATTGTATAAAGCATTGTTTTGGTTTTGTACCTTTTTTTGTGCGGATTCCTGGTCTGCCTATCTTTGTATTCTTTTTCTATTTATCTAATATGCACTCCGTCCTGGGCAAAGAGTCTACTATTCCATTTTGGGACGTTTCATCCAAAGACTCCACTTTCGAAATTTGAGCTATAAATATTTGTTCTTTTCACTATTTTTTCTGTTCATATTCAAAATTTGACAGCCTTATCGCATATTGTAGATTTTTTTAATGATTTTCGTATAATTTGTAAAAGTTATACAATGCTAAAAATACAAAATTAAAAATTTGAAAAAAATTTCAAACATGGATTCTTTGCCCGGAATGAAGGGAGTATTATTTCTTTGTTTATCAAAAAAAAAAAAAAAACTCTTCGAGAATAATAGAGAATTTACCTGAAAACCCCAGAAGTTGAACTACGTGCAAATGTAGGAGTTTACTAATAGTCATCTACAATACCCGAGGCTTCTTAATTTATGCACTTGTGATATTAAAAATGTGCCTGGATGAACACAAAATGCGACGGTTCTTAGATTTAATCTTAGTGGATCATATACAACTCAGGCTACGGTTGCCTGTTGAGCGTTTATGTATGAATGGCCTCAAAGTAGATAAGCTCACAGCTCCCTATATTCCAACTGAAATGCATGATTGTCTTTACAAGGTCCAAGGAACAGGAAGCTTCTTCTGCTATCTCTATATTTTCACAAAAATTTTGTTGTTTTTTTGTCTTGTTTCTTTTGAAATTATCTGGTCGGTAGTGCTTAATTTTTTTTCTTGACCCTGCAGGGTGGTGATTTCTCAAAAGAAAATGGTATGCATTCCTTCTCAGTTCTTGTTCTTTCAAAGAGTGGAGAAGCTCCTTTTAACTTCCATCTTCATGCCCAGACTTGTAAGGTACGACCTTTTGATGGTTTGCAGGCACTGGTGGAGAGAGTATATATGGAGGGAAGTTTGCAGGTAAATTCTTCAGATTGTTTGTCTTCATAATATGCCTGCTGTAAAGATTCATTTCAGCAATATAATTAATTCTAGTACTCTTTGCTCTCCTTGCAGACGAAAACTTTAAACTGAAACATAGTGCTCCTGGCTTTCTATCTATGGCAAACGGTGGTCCGAACACAAATGGTTCCCAGTTTTTTATAATCTTCAAACAGCAACCTCATCTTGATGGGTATTTCACTTCTCTTTTGTTATTATTATTATTTTTTTTTTAAACTTTTGGCTTGCCAGTTTCTCCATTTCTTCATCTTCAGTACATCTATAGTTTGTAATGGATTATGATATTATACTAATTGTTAATATGGCAGGAAGCACGTTGTTTTCGGAAAGGTAGTGAAGGGGATGGATACTGTTAAAAGGATTGAGCAATTGGGAACATCTGATGGCAAACCTTCAGGCATTGTGAAAATTGCGGACTGCGGAGACATTTCAGAAAATAAAATTAGTAAGGCAGTTGCTGCTGAGAAAGGTAAAGTATTTCGCAAGAACCTTAACCACGGCTGCACATGGTGAAACATATTTGCTTTGTACTCACTCAGCTCCACTTAAAGAGTCATAAACTGTATTTTGGAACATTCCATGCAAAGAATCCTGACTGAAAAATTATTACTGAATGCTACTAGGTTTTGAAATTAACCTTGTTACATTGAACTTAATGGTTGGTGAACTAATTTTGTCTTTCAATTATTTGGCTTCAAAAATGAACTTTTTATATGGAGCGGAGGGAGTATTTGATTACGTGTGTTTATTCTCTTTCGATTCTTTATCTTTCAGGTAAAAAGAAAAAATCAGGAAAAAAGGTTCTTTCCTCTGATGATAGTTCTGATGGGAAGGCTAGAAGAAAACGGGGAACATCACTTAAGGATGTAAGGAAGAAGAGGAAAAGGAAATACTCGTCATCTGATTCATATAGCTCAGATACCAATTCTAGTTCCGCTTCTTCAGAGAGTGATTCCGACTCCGACTCTGATTCAGAATCCTATTCTTCAAGTTCTTCCAGTGATGGCAGGCGCCGGAAGAAGAGGTCAACAAAGAGAGATACACAAGAACGTAGGAAGAAATGGAGGGAAGGACGGAAGGGTAGGAAAGGTCGGCTTGGTAAAAGAGTAAAGCGCAAGTCCAAACGGTCTGGTCTTTTAGTTATATCTATTACAGCTCTTTTATTTGTATTTTCCTGTTGTTTGTGATGTATTGCTAGTTTTGTCCCTTCTCATTTGAAGGTAATGCTTGACTTTTCAGGAGTGAGAGCTCTAGTGGTACAGAAAGTGGAAGTACTAGTAGCATCAGAGGCAGCTCTGATGATGAAAAAGTGATTCCTCGTGTGTCGAAGGGTCCAAAGAACCCACCACAGAATTTTGGTATTTTGTCTATTCACACCCATTATTTTGAGTTCTCTCTCATACTCACTCGGTTAAAAGAGTCCTACTTTCCGTTTGGGATTTTTCGGCTACGGAGCTATTAAATACTGAGTTCGTTCGTTTGACTTTCTTATTTTATCCTAATTAAATAAAGTAGACTTGAAATTAAGAAAGCTAATCTAGTTTTTGAAATAAGAATTATCTGCAGCATTTTCATTTCGAGACTTCCAAACTGGGTAGTAGTTTTTCCTTTACGTTACATAGTAATTTCAATAAATGATCTGTGGTTTTAACTGTGAAATGGATATGCTTTCTAAAAATTATATTCTTTTCATCGTTTTCGAGTAAATTTAGCTTATGCGGACCATAAGTAAGAAATTTTCAAGCTGCTTCTTCAGGAAAAGAACCTGTGGATCAGCTTAAGAAGACTATTGACAACTCGGCGCATGAAGAGGTTCACCTTTTGCATAAGGATGACAGTTCTCTGAAAAATGGACAGTTTGCAGAAACCAAAGCTGAAAATCTCGCCAATAAGCGCCAGAATTCCAGTAACTCGAGCAAATCCAGGTTTACAGTTTTCTTTATCTTGCTTCACTTCTACTTTTTTTTTTTTTTTGTTCGTTTTTGTTCGATTCTCTGCTATATAGTTGTAAATGTATGCTCCTTTCGACTTTATCATGAATAGGAGCCCCTTTTCAAGCCCAATAGGAAGGAAAGAAACAGAAGTCAGCCCTAGAAGGAGTCCTGTCAAGAGAATTGCAAGGAGCCCTCCCCCATCCACTAGAAATTCTGGTCAAAATAGACGAAGAAGTTCTTCGAGGAGTCCAATTGGCAGTCCTGTGCGCAATCCACTCGAGCCTTCGGCCACCAATAACGATCAGGTTCTTTCTGGAAGCCACTCTCCAAATGGCACTCCAAAACGCATTAGAAAAGGACGTGGCTTCACTGACAAATTTTCCTTTGCACGACGATACCGCACACCGTCGCCGGAGCGTTCACCTCGCAGATCGTATAATTTTGGTGAAAGAAATGCTTATAGGAACCATGAGAGGTAATATGCAAGTTACTTTGAATGACCGTCTTAATTGAAGGAGCTCTCTGAAATTCTGAGTTCTGCTCCTATGCTGTAGATATTCAAACTACAGAAGATATCATGAGCGCTCATCACAAAGACGTAGCAGAAGCCCACCAAGAGGCAGGACCCCACCCAGGTTCTCTCTCTCTCTCTCTCTCTCTCTCTCTCTCTCTCTCCCCGACACACACATGGTGATCTGTAATGTTATCCATCATTAATGAAGTAATGTTCCGTGTATTAAATTAAATTTGCACTTTTGCAGATACCGAAGCAGGAGGAGTCGCAGTAGGAGCGTTGACCGCACCCGTAATGGGGGTCGCAGTCGGAGCCCAATGCGTAATCCTAGCCCTAGGGACAGAAAGCCCATTATCAGTGACAGATTGAAATCTCGTCTTGGGCCTCGAGTTGCCTCGCCGAAGAGGAGGTCGCCTTCTGCTTCCAAGAGTTCGGGCTCTTCTCGTTCTAGATCCCCTGTTCGAGCAAGGCACAGCGAGAAAGTGATGTCTCTATCACCCAGCAGGTCAAAATCAAGTTCCTCAGGAGCACAAAGGGGACTGGTTTCTTATGGAGATCTCAGTTCCTGAGATTGGGTTGAAATAAACTCAAGTGGCGCTTCTACTTTGGGTTGTATGCTTTTTGTATATGATGGGGCAGTTTGTGTGCACACAAACTGGATTTGATAGCCTTGCCTAGTAAAAAGCGATTAACCTGGTTCAGTGGTTTGACTATGTCATGTTTTGGGCACTTGATTGGTGTTTGGCTGACTGGTAGTTCAGAAACTTGCCCTCTGAGAATTTTAATGGTTGTAGTCATTTTTCGAATTCTAGCATCATATCCCCCCCCCCCCCCGTTTTTTTATTTATTTATTTTCCCTTGGCTTTTTGGACGTCAAAC
Organism: Lobelia cardinalis; assembly: GCA_028566635.1. Lineage (NCBI taxonomy): Eukaryota > Viridiplantae > Streptophyta > Magnoliopsida > Asterales > Campanulaceae > Lobelia > Lobelia cardinalis. The sequence continues at coordinate 3,127,746 of JAOWAN010000049.1, forward strand.
TATTACTTGAAAGAAAAGCGATAATGAATTTTTACAGAGTAATTTTCGAACAAAAATATGAAGAAATGCAACCGACTATGTGGAAATTCTTAAAAATTGTGGTTGAAAATCATCTTTAATTTCTACGATTTTACCTTGTTATGTTTTGGTATCTCCTGATTGGTTTATTTTGGGGGTTTATTGCCCAGATTCACATTGTGGTGACCATAATTTTATGACGAATTTGATCATACTCCTTAAACAATGCAAAACTGATCATTTGAATTTTTTATTCCAAATGGTGGTGTTTCATTTACTGTTTCATCTTTTTAAAATTTCATCTTAACTTTTAAATCCTAAATTCCATACAATATAATAGTGAACATGACATTTTGCAAAAGCCATGCGGTAGAAGATGTAACGCCATTTGAAATGGGAAATTTGAATTCCTTATGCGAGATATTTAGGACAAGTAAAACATTTGGTTTGAAGAGGGCGTGGAGAAATGCACTTAGAATTTAGGTTCCTATCCAATATTCTTCTGGGCCAATGGAAAAAAGCCGAATTCTGCTAGCAAGTAGCAAATGTGTGTTGAAATGAAACACAAATGTAAGGAAAGTCGAATGAATGAAAATTACACAAAAGCTAGTTGTCTGGTTCAAGCAATCAAAATCAACCTTTTTGGCCAGTAAAAACACGCAGGCATAGTTCTACATTTGATTTAAGCCATGAATTTGCATAATGTTTACTAGACATGGGTAATGCTACAAATACTTTAAAATAATCATTTGACGAGTGCCTTTCGCTGTCCTAATTGCAACAGAGAAGGATAGTAGGGGAAGCTTCAATTCCTTAAAATCTTATTAGAGAAAACTAATTCATTGGATTGCAGTCGAAAGCGAGCAATTAAATTACAAAAGCGATCCATTCAAACTGGAAAACAGTGTCTCACCATAAGAAGGTCTAAGAGCCAGCTCACTCTCTCAGATTGGTCTACCCTTGGGAACAATTTGATCCTTGAGCCACATGTAGATAGGAATCAATACATAGTACATCCCAGCCATGGCACCCAGAAGGAAGCGTACAAGGAAGACAAACGGGTTCACAGGTTTGTCCACATCTTCGGCCTTTGGGCCAAGCTGCAATGCAAGCCCAACATTTGTGAGTTCAAAGATGTGAGAAGAGAGAATCCCAAGGAGCAATGAATTTGGGACAAACGAATTATATGATGGTAACGCGAAGGAAAAAGCAGATAACAAATGCAAAGAACATTGAGGATCATTTGGAGATAGAAAGATAAATGCAAGTGCTACATACATAATATAATTACTGTCTGTGTGTTGGGGTGGGTTGGGGGGAGAAATGATAGAATTTGGTAATAGTGTTACAACTCTTGGGATGCTCACTAACAAGCTCATAGTTAATCTATAAAGGAACTATTGATTTAACTACAGTTTTATCAGAGCAGGGCTACTAGAAATCTAACATTCTGAGGCACCCACAATTGCAGGGTCTGGAAAGGCTCTAATGCAGGCAGGAGAGGCTATTCCTTACTTCGAAGAACTTCTACAAAATAGGAAAGTGAACGACAGGAGTGCAACGAAATCTTCTGCCAATCCTAGGAAAGACCTAATAAACCATGAATCATACAAAGACTACTTCTGTAGTACAAATTTTGACATCCAGAGTAACCTCTCAGTTGTGCCAAGGCTAACCCATTTTAAGAAATCTTCACATAGCAAGACCATCATTTCTTTCAATAGTTTTTGATGGAAATGATGAGGTATAAAAACGATAAACCATATTCTCAATATACGAAGCCTTTTTTGCCTTGGCACAACTGAAAGAGTTCTTAAGAGGTTAACATTATTTTACTCTCCAGTGTTATATTGAAAATATAAGAAAGAAATATGTTCTCCCAGTAACAACCTGCTTAATAGTTGTAAAGGACTAGAGAAGTAAATTGAACTCGATCTCAAGCAGATTTTGTTGCGTATAAGATTCTACCATTCTAGGATCCATAAAAAGTATGAGCCAATTCAGTATTTGGGCAAAAGGTCTATAACTACGATTTCTAATGAAAGAGATAATCTCTCAAGATTATTACCAAAAACCAGACAAGAAATATTTTAACAGTCTTAATTTAATGGTATAGTAGCCAAATTCTGGAACAGATTTGAGTTGCCAACATATTATGGTCCTTCACTATTGCATAAAAATAGGATTACCTCCAACGGAGAATCTCCAGATGCAGGTTTTACACCGGTTACAGAACATCCCATGATCAGCCCATGGCGACGGACTCCACGATACCATTTGGGGCCAATCCTCTTCAGTTGAACATCTTTGAATCCAGCCTTCGTAAACCATTCGATGTACTCTTCCTCAGTTGGAAAGAGCATCCACATATCAGCAAAAAAGCGTGACAACCAAAATGTCGGGTACACAGGACCAATTAAACAAGCCTTGCCTCCTAGCTTCAGAACTCTGTATGCTTCCTTGACGCCGCGTTGGGGATCTGGCCAGTACTCAATGCTATAGAACAAAATAATCAGGTTTGTAAGAGAAGACTCTCTTCAAACTTTTCAATTGAGAGTAAATTGTACTCAAATGAGTGTCTATTCATAGAAAAAGTTAGTCCCATAATGACTGTTCCTTTCCTAATGAAGTAACTAAATTCACTTGTCATGGAACCACCAACATTTGCTTTACACATACACTGTCATTTGTTATCCGTCCTGACTATAAATTTTCATGGTGACTATCATGATTATTTCTTTGTGACAGAGGGGTTAATAGATATCGTGTTTTAGATAAAGACACACTAATGACCTACAATGGATTGTGTAACAACATAAACAGATAATGAGAAATACATCAACATGCAAAACAAGAAGAAGTGGCTTACAAATTAATTAAGTCATTCTCGTAAATTAGCTCCAGAACAGCATAGATCATATGCTACTTCCAAATTACATCTCACACATAACCAGGTCATGACAGAATGCATTCTTGTCAAACCATGGTACTTGGTAAACCTTATTTGACCTTCTCCAAAAATTTGCATTCAACCTCCAGTTCTAGCTCTAGCAAAACAAGTTCGACCGACTCTTGTAATTACAGATCAGTTCCCAGTGATAAGAGTCACTGGTCAATAGATTTCCATCATCTTCAGCAGACATTAAACCAAAGGGATCCCAAAATACTATCCCAACGATTGACTTCTAACTTAGCTCCGAAGCAAGTGATTGACCAGGGAACACAACACTTACTTGTGGGGCCACAGACTAACAAGTCAAATGCTTGACATATCAGTTGGGAGTCCAACCTGTAAAATAGTAGCTGGAATTGTAACATTTACACAGTCTCTAGATTTAGACATGGGCAGAAATACAAGCCTAAATTACAGAAATTTTGAACCCTCAACAACATAGTTCCTAAGAAAGAACCCTTGAACTAAGAACTATCCACAATTGATTCTGCATGTTAGAATAAAAAATTTTCAGAGATTCAGAGGTGCACCACCTGGTCACCATTCCATATCTGAAAACCTGCATGCAGTAACTCATTGCAGAAGCCTAAAATGTGCCTAAAGTAATAAACAAGCCAAATAGAAGTTCATAAGAACATAAACAACCAATCATGTAAAGAAGCCCAAATCAAATAGGAAGTATGGTATACCTCCCTGCAGATACATATCGATCAGCATAATCAGTTCGGAAAGGAAGATCCTCCGCATCTCCCACGATTATCTTGCATTCCTTCAAAGGCTCCTTCTCCTTGGCTTTGGCAAGCTGATGAGGCGATTGGTCCAAAATGGTGACATTCTTGGCATCAACATGCTTGACTATACCCAACGTAGTGAACCCGGTGCCTCCACCGACATCCACCACAATCATATTCCTATTATTAAGATCAGCTGGCTCAAGTGCATCATCCCTCATGTCTTCAGTCCAATGCCCAGGGTTTATGACATGGTCATAGACAATTGACAGGAACCTGTAAAACCAGAATGCCTCTTTTTTGTGCTGTATGAACCTAGGTTGAGAAGCTGGCCTTGGCGCTGAAATGCTACATTTAGGTGCAACAACTAGGGTTTTACTTCTCAAGCTTATATTTTTACCATAAGATGAAAAATTGACCCTGGGGAAGTTCTTTCCATGCAAATTTGACCTAACAACACCTAACCCTTTTGGGGAAACAGAAATTCCTCGGTAGAGTGTGAGATTCTCAGCTCCATACAGCATTGAAGAAGCCATGAAATTGAAAAATTAACAAAAACCCAGATGGACTAAACCAGCAATTTCAAGACTATATCACGTAAATTGAATGATGTAAGCAAAACCCGGGCGTGCAAAATAGCAGTTCTGGCCAAAAAAAACCAAGTTTGCAGCTCTTTCTTGACAAAAAAATTCAAGCTTTTTCAAGAAACCGGGCTTACCAGCTCACCAATTTCCACGAGGTGGTCGGAGAGAGAAGCCAGAAGCGGTGCTAAAAGACTGGTAGTCAATGAGCGAACAAGCACGGATTTCAATTGATAGTGTCTTTGTGAGAGAGAGGGAGAGCTCACTGCCCACACACGCAGGCTTTTGGACTGGAGGAGTGAGTGAAGTGTGTGAACCATAAAGAAAACACACACACACGCACACAAACACACACGTACACACAGTAAGAGCGCGTGGATGTAATTTACATCTACGTACTAACCACTTCTAGGTAAGGAGCATCCGGTAAATATAAAAATTATAAATTACGAAGAGGACATAAATTTAGAGTCAGATCAGGAATACGATATATGATGATATATGTTGATATTACAATGTTCACTATTTGAATATAAGATGATATGAATAATATGAATTTATGAAATAAAAGACTAAATTGCTCTTATGATATGAAAGATTTGAATGTAATATGAGGAGAGAGAATGTGATGTGAAATATTTGAATGTGAGGAGAGAGGAGAGAGAATATGATGTAAAAGATTTGATTTGATTTGTGAGAATGTATAGATAGGGGTAGTAGTTGAAAAATATTTGATATTTATTTGTCAGGTTGAGTGATATTTGAGTAAGATATTGAAAATATATAAAATATGTTTGAATTTGAGATATTCAAATATTGTGATATATTTGACTTGTGATTCGAAGCTTATCAAACTTATAATTTATGATATATATATATATATATATATATATATATTTCTTAAAAAGTGACATTTGTTATTAAAAACACATATAATCTCTTAATATTTATATACCAACTAAAATGTGGATTATTAATTGGAGGATGGTATTAGGAATAAAAAATTCTTGTGGTAGTGGTGGTGGGTGCACAGTGCACTCTCCATGTTTGTTTTGTTTGAGTTTCCAAACTACCCCTTCGTTTGTGAATAAATGACAAACTCCACTAAAAAGAGTGGTGTGGCCGTCTCCCCGTCATGACCACGTCCATATGATTGGTCATAATTAATAATAGGATGGATGCCAACCTAAAAAAGCTCACATTCTTTTAAGAATGAATCATCGGAAGTTTTTTTTTTTTTTTTTTACTTGTTATGCTTTCTTTAATTTGCAATGTTTGGGAACAAAATATGAGAAAATGACGAAAATACTAATTTTATACAAGTTTTGAGACAATGAGCTGTTAATAATAAAAAATAAAAGTTAAAATAAATTAATATAAGTATAATATTCATAATTAATTAAGTGCATGCAGTTTCTTGATCAACCATGCATATTATTTTTAATTTAAGAACTGATTTCAAGACAAGGGAAATCAAATAAGTAGAACATTATTTAAGTCTAATCATTGTACGTACAAATTAATAATAACAGTATTTTGATATGAGGTGATTGTGATCTCCATGACTTGGCTGCAACACTACTAGCTAGTCTACTATTAATTGAATATTCCAATCTTAATTTATAAACAATGGAAAACAACTTTACAATAACTAGCTAGACGGACAAAATAATTAATTAATTAATTAATGTGAATGAGAAACTTCTTAAGTGAGTACGTAGTTATGTTTTATTAATTTCTTTGGTAATATCATCGATCTAATGGGCTTTGGCCTCTCCGTCTATATATTATGAAATACAAATACAACTGTAATTTTATTGTTCTTGTCTACCCTCTATTTACATTATCGTCCTGAGAAACTACTAATGGATATTTGTAAAATGAAAGACAAAATTCGGGAGGGCAATTTCGTAATTTAGGTACTCGTTGTGGCCTAAAAAGATTCATTTATGTATGCTATACTCTCAGTTTCGACTTCTATGGAGTGTTTCTCACTGCTCTCTAAATCAAAACTGCACCCACCTAATTAAATTTCATCTCCTGAATTTCGTTTGGTGGTGTATAACTTGAGAAGAAAAAAAATGTCATTCAATTCCTCTTTACCATCTGTGCCATTCGATGGACAATTACCATCTTCAATGTTAACATCAGGCCTCGGTCCGGACATTGCGAGCCCCGAATGGATGAACAAAGGCGACAATGCGTGGCAGCTCACGGCTGCGACCCTAGTGGGCCTCCAGAGTGTTCCGGGACTGATCATTCTTTACGGTAGCATCGTGAAGAAGAAATGGGCCGTAAACTCGTGCTTTATGGCACTTTACGCCTTTGCAGCTGTCCTAGTGTGTTGGGTATTATGGGGTTATGAAATGTCTTTCGATAACACCAATACGTTCCTACCGTTCCTAGGAAGACCAGGCACCACATTGGACTCCAAGTTTCTATTGGCACAAGCATTTTTCGGGAAGATTCCAAATGCGACGATGGTGTATTTTCAGTTTGTGTTTGCTGCCATCACATTGATTTTGGTAGCGGGGGCACTGTTAGGAAGGATGAATTTCTACGCGTGGATGGTGTTTGTACCGCTTTGGCTAACTTTCTCTTACACGGTGGGAGCATACAGTATATGGTGCCCCTCCGGATGGTTGTCAAAGATGGGCGTCATTGATTATTCCGGTGGTTTCGTCATTCACCTCTCCTCCGGTGTAGCCGGTTTCACGGCTGCTTTTTGGGTACAATCACTCACCACTACATTATAGTTGAAAATGTTAGCAAAATCCAATAATTCTTACTCCTCCGCTTCTTTTTAATTATTCTGAAAGTGACACAACGCTTTCATAACATATCAGTATCTTGGACAATTAAATCAAAACGAAGGAAGTGTTACAAATCCTTTGTATATAACTTGAAGCACGCAGCCAGGAATGTAACGTTTCGAATTATGGCAGGTAGGGCCAAGGGCAATCAAGGATAGAGAGAGGTTTCCGCCAAACAACATCCTACTGATGTTGGCTGGAGCGGGACTATTGTGGATGGGATGGACAGGATTCAACGGCGGAGATCCTTACGTGGCAAGCGTTGATGCATCTTTAGCCGTCCTTAACACACACGTGTGTGCCGCCACAAGTTTGTTGACGTGGCTGATGCTCGACATTGTTTTCTTCGAAAAGCCTTCTGTGATCGGAGCCACCCAAGGCATGATCACCGGCCTCGTCTGTATCACCCCAGCCGCAGGTACTTACCTACTTTGGTCACTGGCCTCCTTGTCTATTTTCTTTCCGTTCATCTTTATATCGATTAACCAAATGTGGCGGAGCCAAATTCTTTGGAGAAGGGGGCGAAATTGCACCAAATTTGGGGTAGCGCCTCAGAATTTCTTTTTCGGGTCGGACAGTTAGGCGGGAATAGCAATATCTTGAAAACGCTTATTTCTTACTAAATAAATACAAAAAATCACAAAAAATTCATCCAATTTTAAAAATATTTCCGTTCCATGTCAAAACAACATAAATTTAATGATTGAAAATTCGCAAAAATTAAATATTAGGACAAATAACATAAATTCAATACATTAGAAATTAAGTTTAAGATTAATTTTTTGGGGCAAAGCATCGAAAATGGAAACCTTGGATGAAATTTTTGCCTTGGGAGAAGCGGCCGCCCCTTGCCGCCTTCATGCTTTATGATTAACATGATTTTTTGACAGGTGTGGTGCAAACTTGGGCAGCCATCATAATGGGATTGTTTTCGGGAAGCATTCCATGGTTCTCCATGATGGTCCTCCACAAGAAAATTTGGCTGTTGAAACAAGTGGACGACACCATGGCCGTTTTCCACACCCACGCCGTGGCTGGAAGCCTAGGCGGCATTCTCACCGGATTGTTCTCCGAGCCCGGGCTGAACCGCCTCTTCTTCCAAATTGATGTGGCCGACACCGCGAAATGGGAACGTTACACCGGACTTGCGCACGGCCTCAAAACGGGCCGTTACTACGCCGGGTTCCGGCAAATGGGAATTCAGTTACTAGGAATCTTATTTGTGGTTGTCTATAACTTAATAATCACCAGCATAATTTGTATGGTAATTAAGATAGTGATTCCATTAAGAATGACGGAGGAGGAGTTGAGTATTGGGGACAAAGCTGTGCATGGGCAAGAGGCGTATGCATTGTGGGGTGATGGGGAAATGTTTGAGACTTCAAGGCACAACAATAATTCAGTGCCCGGCCCTGATGAGTTTTCTTCTAGGGCTGGTTATTGTAAGGGCGATGATTATTTATTTGCTTGAAGATGTTTACATCAATGTTTTGTATAGATTTAAATTAAAAAATTTCGATTGATTAAATTGTAATTTCAAGAAACAAATGTAACTAAGGTTAAAGTGTAACGTCTGATCAAGTCCGAAAATTCAACCTCTAGTCCACTGAGCAGCATATGGATCTAGTAATCCATCACGGATTCATTCAAAAATTTATGACTAAATTGATGTGAAGTGATAGTAAAGGACAATTTTATAAGGGTCGGATCACGAATATAATATATGATGATATTGAGTGATATGATACTGTTCATAATGTGAATATGAAATGATATGGGTGATATGAGTTTATAAAATAAAAGACTAAATTGCCCTTGATGTGAAAGATTTAAATGTGATGTAAGGAGAGAGAATGTAATGTGAAAGGTTTGAATGTGAGTAGAAAATTGAGGAGAAAGGAGAGAGAATATGATGTGAAAGGTTTGATTTGATTTGTGAGAGTGTATATGTGTAGGGATAATATATGAAAAGTGTTTGATATTGATATATGATATTTGGATGTGATATTTGAAATATATGTGATATGTAAGATGTAGTGATATCTAAGATTCGTGATCTGACCCTAAGTCACATGAAATTTTCAGTTTTATTCGAGATGAAAATATGGGGGTATCATTTATAGAATGGTTGGATCCAGTTGGTATACCGAGTGTCTAGGCATTTCTTGTTAGTAGTGTCCAAGAAGCAAGTGTATTACACTCTCTAAATAAAATATGTTTTTTTAATTATCCCATTAATTTAGGATTCAAAAATGCTATCATTAATCTATTCCATAATTTTAAGAATTTTCACATAAATTACCAAATTAATTATACACAAATTTTTCCTAAGAAAATATCTAAAATATTCAAAAATTAATTTTCTTATCCTATGTACGTTCAGTTAGCACCAATGTACATTCAGATACACCATTATCAATATGTACATTAAAATTGTTCTATATGTACATTATATACATTCTATATGTATTATCTTAGTCATCTCTATGTACATTATATACAAATATTCTATACGTACATTACTAGTCGTCTTTACGTACATGACATACATAATTCTACAGTTCCTAGTTTTGATCTATACATACACTACAAATACTCTATATATACATTGCATGCATTCTATATGTACATTATTAGTCATTTTTATGTACATGACAGATATTTTATAATTTCGAGTTCTGAACTATATGTACATTACAAATATTTTATATGTACATTGCATGCATTCTATATGTACATTATTAGTTATCTGCATGCACATGACATACATTATATAATTCCTAGTTCTGAACTATATGTACATTACGAATATTCTATTTGTACATTGCTTGCATTCTATGTGTACATTATTAGTCATCTCTATATATATGACAGTTATTCGTCGTTAAAGAGCGGACGATGATCACAGCTTTGATATATATATCGAATGCCTGTAATGTACATAAAATTAACTTGCATTATACATATATAACAAAACCACGATTGTTTGATGTAAACCTGTTATAATTATAAGATTTAAAACTTTCAATTATTATTTGATTTGTAACTCTTTTTAATCATTTCTCTTAATGTTTCA
>JAOWAN010000049.1:3158539-3174270 GCA_028566635.1 Lobelia cardinalis
GAGAGAGAGAGAGAGAGAGAGAGAGAGAGAGAGAGAGAGAGAGAGAGAGAGAGAGAGAGAGAGAGAGAGAGATTTTCTGTGCACGGGCATGCAGGAGCTGGACATTGGACTGTAAAGGAAATCCCACATGTATTGTCGAGCAACCAATTGGTATAAATCATGCAAAAACCTAGCAGGAGCTTCTCTTCAATACTTTTCATGACATGTATAGAACTATAGAAGGCCTAATTATCCTGGTAAGCATATCTTTGAGGAAAGGTGCCGCTTGTGACCGTGATCTAACCCTGTTATCTAGTACCATATGTGGAAACCTTTTCTCGACAAAAGTCTCTCCTCAGGACATCTTCCAATTGCTGGATTATCCATGGGAATGCCTCTGCAAAGAAAATTGCCAAAAATGAACTTCGAAAAAAATGAGGGAAAACTGCTTGAAGTATAAAACTCTCTCTGTGCTAAAATGAGCACTGGTTTGGCTCATACGATGATCAACAAAGATGCAGATTTAGGGACGGAGGGAGTAATAGTTTCTTCCCCCCTTTCCTGAAAGGCCAAAGCAACCCAGGTGAGGGACATGTGAATTGTATTTTATCACACTCCCTCATCTTAGTTTTACTTTTACAACTAAATGGATGAGTTTCTTTCAGCTCTAGAAACTTTTATCGTAATGAACTTTTCTCTCTACTCTTGAGTAATGTTATCCACAATTCATCAGTGAAAGAAAAGGTAATTTGTCAGTGCAAGTTATAACATAAGTTCATGCCTACATGTAGTGTATTATCATCACTACATGTAATGTTATCCACAATCAAAGAAGACATTATTTGCAGCAACAACCAAATCTGTGATCTTCGATTAAAGGGTTAAATAGGAAAAAACCCCATGTGGTATAAGGGTTTTGGGGATGAGCTCCTCATACTTTTTTTTCTTGGGTTTAGCCTCCTTGACGTCAATTCTGTTAGGTCCCATCCATCTCCCAGGATCAAATTGAAACTAAAATCATCAAATTCACACTGATAGGACCATTATACCCCTATAGGAACATGACATTCACCTGTACCTTTCTCCTCTCATGCTTAAATTTTTTTTCTTTTCTGTAAGTTAAAACAATTTCCAACCAATTTATCAAAAAAATAAACACAAAGTACACAAATCAACAGGAAAATTGTCCGTTGATTTTCTGTTCCAAACAAGGGGAACTTTACTGGCAGAGCAATAGTGGAAATGAACCGGAGGAGGCCAATGGAACCAGTGACTGCCGCCAGACAGCTGTGTTTCCACGTCGCCGGTGGAGTTGGTTTCCAGTGAAAGGAGAACCTGGTGTGGGCCCCTCTGTCCTTGATCAAGAAGACAAGAACACGTACTTGGAAGGTCTGTTGAAGATTCTTGCCGTGTGGTAAAATGGGGACGAGTTGGGATCAGGGTTTGGGTCTTAAACTAGAGAGAGAGGAAGGGGAATAGATAAGACCCGCTCCCTTGACTCGTCCCGGCTGTCTGACCGTATGAGCTTCAGGATCGAAGGAATCGACGGCAAATTTGACCTAATTTGTCGCTCCTTAGGGCTTTGTGGACCTGAGGACTTGGCAATTCAGGCTGCTGCTTGGGAAGCTCGCAAGGCCTCCTTTCCTTCTACTAGGTTTTCTTCAATCCCCAATTTGATCAATCGGTCTGAGGAACGCGCTTTATCCGATAATTTGTCAGATAAGATTAGTGTTAGTTACTTAAATAACGGAATTAAACATGGAATTGAGCACACGGAGTTGACCAATGGAAAGACAAAAACCTGGAAAGAGGTTTGAGGGGAGAGCCGAAGTTGAAAATGGAAACCCAATTCTATAGGCTTTAACATATCATTGGTGTTTCTGCATTTCAACCATTAGAATTTAGTATCTTCCTTGCTGCAGTTTGGGTTCTGCGAGAAACAACAAAAACCTGAATTCTTCGATATACATCATTTTGTTCAATGGTATCACAGTTGTGCTTTTGTTGACTTTCTTTTGAGTAATGTGTTATGTGTTAAAGCTCTTTTACCTTCGTTGCTGATGAAAGAATCAAACTTAAGAAGTAATGAAAATAAAGGGTTAGTATTGTATAGCATTTATATCTAGGGAGCTTAGTGTAATATGTTTATATGGGTAGAAGTAGTGTTAATGAGATACCCATGAAGATCTGAGAGCACCATCACAACCAGCACAAAAAATCGAGGCAGGTGTGAAAATTTCAGCCCCAGCCGATGACGCACGCGCCGCCACCGCCGGTGCGTGAGAAGTCTTTCCGGCGTGATTTTTTCAGGGGTTGCTCGGAATTTCCTCCTGATTATGGGTATGTAGGCTGCGCTGTGATCTGAGGTGATTTTCTATGGTTTTTCGACTCGGATCAGTTTAGGGTTTCAAAATTGCTCATGTTTCTGTTTTAAAAGAGTTTGTTTTTGGGTTATTTTGCTTGTTTACTGCCATGACTGGAGTAGAAATGCTCATTCCCATCTGAAACCTAAAGTATACTCTGCGTTTTTGCTCTCGTTCTCTGATTGTTGTTGGATTTGCTGTTGAGAGTGCTTCTACATTAAGTTACCATGGCTGAAGAAGTGAAAACCATCTATAATGAGTCTAATAGAGGAGCGCATGTCAACTTCACCATTGTTATTAGCTCGGTGAAATTGGATGGCACAAACCAATAGAATGCAGCGATTTATTAATGGGAGCTCCAAACTACCGGAGGAAACCGACCCCAAGTTTGATGATTGGGCATCGGACAATGCCATAGTCAAGCCATGACTCTATAACTCAATGGAACCTAATATTCGGAGGAGTTATTTGTTTCTCAAGACCGCTCATGAGATTTGGAGTTCGGTAGATGAAGCATACTCACATTCTGAAAATTGTTCCAAGATATATGAAATCAGGTTGAAGCTCAAGCAGATAAGATAGTTCGGTAGAGAAAACATACTCACATTCTCGCAATTGTCCCAACGAAAGTATGTTCTTGATCTCCTATCTGATACGGGAATGTTGGGAAGCAAACTTGCAGACTCACCTTTTGAAGCTAATTATAAGCTTCTTGGTGGTGTAGGCACCGAGGTGGATAAGGAGAGGTATCAGATAGTGAGGAGACTTATATACCTTGCACATCCGAAACCTGACATTGCATATGTTGTTGGTATGGTCAGTCAATACATGCATGATCCCTGTGAGCCTCACATTGATGCAATTTACTACATCTTGAGATACTTGAAGGCTACACATTGATACAGTTTACTGCATCTTGAGATACTTGAAGGTTACACCGAAAAAATTTGTTATTTGAACCTCATGGTCATCTAGATGTTCAAGGGTATTCTGATTCCGATTAGGCTGGTTCATTGGATAATAGACGATCCACTTCTGGTTATTGCACATTCGTTGGAGAAAACTTGGTAACTTGGCGCAGGAAGAAACAAGTCGTAGTTGCAAGGTCTAGTGCTGAGGCAGAGTATAGAGCTATGGCTTTGGGTGTGAATGAGCTCATGTGGACTCGTTCTCTTCTTGCAGAACTAGGATTTCTACCGACCGAACCTATAAAGTTGCTTTGTACTAACAAACCAGCTATATGCATTGCTCATGATCCAGTTCAACATGATCGAACGAAGCATATCGATATTGATCGACACTTTATCAAATAGAAAATTTATAATGGTCTCCTTTGTACTCCTTACGTAAAGATCGGTGATCAATTCGCCGATGTCTTAACTAAGGGTCTTAGTAGTAAAGTCTTTATTTTCATTATAAGCAAGTTAGGCAGGATAGATATCTTCGCTCCAACTTGAGGAAGAGTGTTAGAAGTAATGGGAATAAAGGATTAGTATTGTGAATAAAGGATTAGTATTGTATAGCATTTATATCTAGGGAGCTTAGTGTAATATGTATATATGGGTAGAAGTAGTGATGTACATGTAATTTTTTCATTCTAAGCAATACAAAAAAGTTTCCCTCTCCCTCTTTATCTCTCGGATTCACTTTCTCTCTCTAACCTAACTCTTAGGGCAAATCTGATTCTTACGTAACCTTTGAAAATTGCGGGGGCAATGAGCAGCTTATTTTCCTTTAAAATTTACATTTTTCTTTTTTTTCTTGTTATATTTTAAATGGGGGCAATTTGGTCATTATAAGTTAAATCGTTAGAAAAAATGGATGGGAACTAACGGAATTGATGCCAAGGAGGCTAAACCCAAGAAAAAAAAGTATCTAGGACTCACCCCCAAAATCAGTTACCACAGGGGGGCATTTCCTATTTAGCCCTTGATTAAATTATGGAGAGGTGCAGGAGGGGATGGGACTTCAGAAAGGGTTCGTACACAAGAAAATAGCATTACATGAAAGAATGAAAAGAGAGAAGAAATCGAACATGCTAATCTGCCCCCCCCCCCCCCAACACATCAAATCGGAGCTCGTTGCTAATTAAAGAGAGCTCTTCCTTTCTCATTCCAAGAGTCCACATTTGGAAAGTCGAATAATTCAGAGATATCAGATATGTTGTCACCTTAGGCAATAACCCTTATAACAATGACATTTGATGTTTTCAGATTATTCTATTCCCAAGGAAGAGAAGCTATTGCGAGAATATAAAAGGACTTCTCCAACATTGAAGAATATGGGTGCGGTTGAAGCTGTTAAGAAGGTAAAACAACAGCAAGTACATGGGGAGATGATCTACGAAGCAGTGACACTCTCTTAAAGGTCTTCGTGCACCTGTTACCGACGTCGAGACAACACAAATACTCCTTTGAAACCCCGCGACACTAGTTTAACACCCTTTAGAAATCGCATATTATCAATTTATTTCAAAGTCCCATATATCAGGTCTCAATTATGACCACCGAGTGTAAAACAACAACAACAACAAAGTCTTAACCCAAATCACTTGACGTCGACTACATGAATCCTTTTCCGTATTAGGATTCATGTTCATAAGAGATCTGACAAATTTTTATGCTGGCTTCCAAGCTACCTAACGCAATCCTCCTCCTTTATTCGTGTAGCCTTAGGTAGCTTGACAGCTAGCGTAAACTTTGTTTGAACACCAAGTGTCCGAAACATAATTTTCTTTGCAACTCAGCACCCAAAACGATGGATCGAAATAATAAGTTGGACATGTCTCTAGTATTTCAACCTGAATGAGTGATGTTAGTTACTACAGCCATCATAGAAGATCCTAATGATGTTGGACAAGTCGTAAACCTTGAACTTTTGTCTCCCTTTTCAAATAGTATGTCATACATACTTGCAGATGAAGTGTGTGACATAGAATGTCAGAAAGGAAAACTCAAAGAACAAAGAAAACTAGAGATAATGAAAGATAAGAAAAATGTGGAAACCGAAAGGAAGAGTGATAATTCAAAATCAATCATTTATTCTCAACTCATCAAGTCTGCCTAATTCATACACCTAGGCCTTTAAATAGGAAAACCCTAATCTAATTATGGTATAGGTGTATCAAATATCTTCTCCCTTGGGGAATCCATCCCATCTTGTTCCCATCAGTGAGCATACAAGTGCATAAATGGATTTCCAAATGATGCGTCCGCAGTGACTTGTGCAGTACTTTTTTTTAAGGTAGGGTTCAGTTTTGGGTCGATGACATCTTGCTGTCAGTACTTTTTAGGAGATGACTTATGGCCATAAAGGGCTGAATGCAACACATGAGGATTGGTGCGGATAACACTTGAAGGCACAGGCTAGGCCCATTCCTATGGTAACATATTCTATTTTTCCCTTCACTTCCACTTTACTTTGGCCATAAAAAAGTATCTTCAAAAGTTAACTTAATGGAGCAAACTATGCCTAATATTCAAATTAGTTTCTCTCTATTCCTTTCTCCTTCCTTGTGTTAACCTTCATTAATTCTCCCATAAGAACAATTATAAGTACAAGTGAAAACCTGGAACATGGTTTACTCCTTGCTGCAATGATCCTCTCACCAAAAGAGTACCCGGGATTTGCTGAAAGACCTACAAGGGAAAAAGGAAGAAACAAAAATACAATCAGTGTTAATTTTTCCCAAGAGAGCAGTAGACCACAGTGATGAAAATGAACAGAAATTTACCGAAATGCGAAATTTCACTTCATCTAAAGTAGAATTCAAACAACTAGAATCGCTGGCCGCATCCCACTCAGATTGGCATCGAGATCCTCCATTAACATTTTGCAACTCATTCTTTAGGATTTCCTCGCATTGGTGCTTGGTTGCTCTTATCTGTTTCAGTCCATTTATGTTCCACGTTAGAACATAGGTGGTTGCATTCATGAGAATTGAGCAACATCACAAAAGAAAAAACAGAGAACATACATCAACATAGAATGAGGTGGCATTTGATTTACAGGATGCGCCGCTTTTACAGAAAAAGGACTCCACAGATTGCAGGACATGAAATGCACTGTACTGTCGTTGAAGCCCCTGAAAAAGGAACAACATTTCAGGCTTTCAGCATGATATCATAACATGGCACAAAGGAAATTAAGATCACATTTTATATGGTTCAAATGTAGTTACAGCGTGAATCCTTCAGCAATTAATGCAATATGACATACACAAACGTGTAGGCCCATGATTGCATTAGGAGAGACAGACTTTTTTTTTTAACAAGGGAACAATTGTGGCAATACCTCAAAGTATCTGAGCGATAAAAAGCAGAGAGAGAGAGAGAGAGAGAGAGAGAGAAATTTGGTGAAATTATGACAAGTCTATATAGTGGTCCTATAACCAAGTTGAGAAATATAGAGAACCCTGTAGACCAACATTAGAAATACTAAATGCTTCCTCCTACTATGGAACAGAACAGATTTGATTGCGATGCAAAGTTAAGTGAAAACATTGATGACTCATGATCGATGAAAATAAAGGAAGATATCCGGACCTCAAGCATGAAAGAAAGAACACTCTTCGAAGCAACATGAGATGATATTATCTTCTTCACGGTAGGGACAAATGACCAAGCTAGCCCCCACCTAGTTGTTTGGCCTTGGACAAATTCAGTAGTCTTAACAACAGTAACTCCAAATTTGCGAAGCTTTGAAATTAAAACTTTCAAGTTTAATTTTCTTCCAACCATTGATGTGAACCACCTATAAAACAAATAACAAATAGGATATTATATTATATATGTGTGTGTGTGTGAGAGAGCGAAACATTACATAAGTTGAATCAAAATTGGCCATTGATCAAAAGGAAAACTACCGGAAAGACTGCTTCAGTTGAACACTATCTTGAATAATCCGAGTGATAAAAGCTTGTTCACCACCAGGACAAACCATCTCTGCCGGCGTCCCACCGCAAGAAGTCTTGGGATTAAGTCCTGCTTCCTCCATTGACTCAAAAAACGGAGGATTACACATACAGAAGTCAAACCTCTCACCATCCTGGACAACACCCAGAAGTACTGGGGCTCCATGATAAATATCATTTGCAGCAGAAGACAGTTCAAGGGAATCAGAAGATGAAGGTTCTATGTCCACAGATACCCCTTCAACCAAATTTCTGCAGCTTTTACCGATAATTGGCCTGCTACACTGAGACTCTTCACTATAAGATGCTTTCTCCTCAAATTCAACTTTCCTAATTTCAATCAATCCTGAAATTTGTGGATTGATTTTAACATTTCTCTCAGCCCATTCTACTGCTGCATCTGTGACATCTGTTGAAACTGATTGTTAAAAATAGAAGTTCCTAATTGGATCAATTTGACAAATGAAAATGACAATGAGGACATTACCAGATCCTACAAAACTCCAACCAAGAACGGATGCACCAAGAAGAGGGTAAATGCAATTCGCCCCAGTTCCGATATCAAAACCCTTTATAACATCACCTTCCTGATGAGGGTTTGGAATGATGTCTGATGATAAAAGGTCTTCAATCCAATGAATATAATTAGATCTGTTGGGTACTGTGGGACACAGATGTCCATCAGGAATCCACCTACAGTTACAAAGTTGGACGTACTGATTAAAATTTTGAATGCCCTTATCTTTCGCTATTAGTCATTTATTAAGCTACACAACCCCTCTATCCGTACTGATCTCGGATAATTTGGGTTTATATCAACGGTTGTGTCAAGAGGAAAAATGCCAAACGACTCAACTTGTTCTTGAGGAAGAATTTAAGTTCCAAAGGAAGTTTTTGAGTTAGTAAAAAAGGCACAGAGCCCCTTTTTAAACCACAGTACTTAGCTTTGGATGCGACTTTGACCTCTCTACTTCCTTATATTCATTTTTCACCAGTCTTCATCTCTCTTTCTACTTTAACCCGAATTACTGAGGGGTGGGCTACTGCTGCTGAATCTTCCATATATGTGGGTTGATTAACGCAAGATAGATCTTCACTCAGGGTTAAACCGAAAGAGGAACTAAAGTAGCATGGGAAAAATGGGCAAAAAAAAAGTAGATTGGTTACAATCTTATCTGAACCTAAGTTCAGCGATTCAAAATAGCTTTAGGCCAAAATAAGAATAAAAGTGTCGAAGGTTAGATCTTCAGGCATTAGCAGTTCCCAAAAACTAGAGAAAAACAGGAACATTTGTACAACTAAAGAAAATCTCAAAAATCATAGAGTACAAGTAGTAAAACAGAAGATTAATTTTCTTTGCTACTATCTTCATAGCAATCAAGAGAATGAAAAAGTCAAACCTCAAGAGAAAATACAACCATAGGATACACGACAGCTCCATTGGGCAAAAAGGGTATGACACACCCAATCTAAGAAAGCAAAGTTCAAATTTTAAATGTTCAATATTTTGATTGATTTAACACAATAAACAGAAGTTTTCTCAATTCAGAACAGATACTGTTGTTTCTTTAAGGTCATCATTACCATATTAAACAAAATAAAAAATACGCAACTGAGATTCCATGGAAGGCAAAAAAAAAAAACCCAAAGAAACCCAAAAAGTAAATGAAATTGACAACAATTATTTACCAATTGAGGGAATGATCATGGAGGAGCAAGACCCTGGTGAGTTCTCTGGTTGCATTGAAATCCGTCCAGTCGATTCTGGGACGACCGTCGCGAGAATAGAACACGTAGGACTCAAATGAAGGATAAAGAGAAGCCAGTAGAGCAAAATCAGGTGGTTTGATGGAGTATTTGTTCCGAGGGTGCATGATAGGCCTTTCTATTCTCTTCCTCTTCTTGCTTGGCATTTTCTCAAACTAGAAAAAGGCAGTCTCAGGGGTGTGGGGGAAGATGATAATAACTCAACCTCTCTTGCAGGGGCAGGAATGGGCCCTAAATCGGATCAAATAGTTCCAAGAATGCCTGCACATGAATAAGATTGTCCTCCTGAATTAGGAAAATAGTTTAGCAAGCCCAAAGCTATTCATTTGGAGAATAGAAAAGTAAGAATGTAGCTACTACTCAAGATTTTTTTCTTCTTGATTTATCTATCTTTTTCAAATCTTGTACCTCCTCAACAAATCATACATGAGATCACAACACAAGCATAGATGCAGCTGCCAGAGTTCTAACTAAAGATCGCTATTTACTTCTTCAATATATTAGCAATTTTCCAGTAACTAGCCATAAAATAGCCCAAAAACCAGTTATCAAACACCATTCTTCAGTTTCAGCCAGTGATTTACTTGTATAGAAGAAGTAACTGGAATAAAAACTAAAAAAATGTACATCACCGGAGGCTGCAACTGCAAATTGACAATAATTTTGGATTATCCTAGTATTTTTCACCCACTGTTACAAACCGCTGGTTACATGAAGTAACTGGACCATTCTTCAGAAAATCATACAGTAATTTATATGCCAAACAAGCATCATAAGTGTTCCAAACACCAAAACAATGAAAATTGAGGAGATTTAAAGCGTCAATCATGCAAAGTAACAACCAATTGCATACTGAGTTGTTAAAGATGTGCTAGATTTTGTTTGTTCACGACAAATGAAAGCAGAGAGAGAGAACTTACAAAGTGAGGACGACGGCGAAGTGACACATGTGAGCAAAGCCGGAATCGGAATCCTTCTTCCGGTCTGGAATTCAGCTTTGGTGATGTTGTGGGGGGGGGGGGTGTCGAAATACGTTTAAAGGGTCTATTCGGAACTCCCATTTTTATAGTTCAGGAGGATATTTATGTAATTTTGTCGCAAAAAAGATAGAACTAGCTATTTGTGTAAAGATGCGTTCGCTAGGAACTGGAGTCGCCGGAGATGGAGTGATGAAAGGGAACTATATTCGGCGGGCCGGCCGACCTTAGGGCTCGCTTCCAGGTAGGAATCTGCAACCCAAAATGAATCTTGTTCATGATTAAGTGACACTTATTTTTGGGAGGGACGAAATGATTCTGTATAGTCCCAAATCATTCCTTCTTATTCTTTTTCATTTTATCCCGTAACAATTTGGGAGACACTCCCTCGGTTGGGCAAAGAGTCACTATTTTATTTTAAAATGATTCATTTAAACTAAAATTATGGAATTAAAAAGCGAGACTTTCAAACATGGAATCTTCGCCCAGATCGGAGGGAGTATGTGATAGGGCGGATAAGGTCGATTATCCTCTGTTGTGTATACTCAAGAGTTGAGAAGTAGTTAAGCTTGTAGCTATTTACAGAAAACACTTTGATGGAAGAATCGAAAATGCCGCAGATAGCAGGAGCATGGGGTGTCACCATGAATGGTGCAGAGTATTGAGTATAGCAACAACACGCCCAGACATTCTTATTCGTTTAATTTTCTGTTCAGGTTCTCGTACGATGATATGTCTGAACGGGGAAATCATGTGACTCTATGTTTTTTCCTTCTCAAAAGTACTACATCAGTACATTGTGTAGGGGTTTTGGCCCATTTTTCCTGTCTTAAGATTCTCCTCATAGTTGCATGCACTTCCTTGATTGGGAGCTTACCCTCCACCATAACTGCTGAAATAATATAGTTGGTGCATATGTTGTCTTGGGTATATCTTATAGGCTTATACATATTACACCTCATAAAAGGTTATTTCTTGAGTTTATACGTTGGTGTGATGAGAATATGAGATAATCATTGGAACCTTTTGGCACTGAAATAGTTGATTCGTTCTCTTTAAGTTCATGTTCCATGTGAAGGCTTTATCAACATTTCCATCTTCTCAGACGTTTCATTAATTAACTCCGTGGCTCTGTTGAGTCTAGGGGGTAGACTTTGTTTCCAATCCTCTGAATATGTAATTACTCTTGGAGAACACAAGGCTGATGGAAAGGGTTGGGTGTTCGATTTAGTGTGAATATAGGATGTACGGTTTGGTCTTAATTTTACGCCATTTGTAGCACATTAGTACCGCCATACCACTCATTTTGACCATATACATTATTTTGTACCTTGCATGTATTGATATTCAGATTTGATATGTAGAGTATAGACGCATGGAAAATCCCAGGATTAGCAAGATGTTTCTTAGAGACCTCTCTACAGTTTTGGCACTAAGCAGCATCCAACTTCATTGTATCATCCTCATCTATGATGTTTTCTTGTTGAGGGAAGCATATGCCATATGCTATTTTGCCATTATTTACATGGATGCTATTTCTATCATTGCTTGCCCTAACCAAAGACCATTGATTTATATAAATTGGTATCGAGGTTTAGCTCGTGTCAATCTGTAAGATTAGACCAGGAATTCAGCTATACTAACAAGAAAGTACATAAAACTGTCTTCTTCCTGTGAGGCCAATATATCAGAACTGTGTTGCTAAAAAACTATCTTCATGATATAGGTT
Source organism: Lobelia cardinalis (assembly GCA_028566635.1). Classification (NCBI taxonomy): domain Eukaryota; kingdom Viridiplantae; phylum Streptophyta; class Magnoliopsida; order Asterales; family Campanulaceae; genus Lobelia; species Lobelia cardinalis. Next base: position 3,170,267 of record JAOWAN010000049.1, read on the forward strand.
ATTTTTCTATGCCCAATGATCACGGGCACATGATCTATGCTGTAGTCACTATATCCAAACAAGATTCAGGTCCAATGTCAGCTTCAAGTTGTTTGAGAACATGCATGTCATTTCTCCGTTGCAGTAGGGATCAATATGAACTTTCGGTACACAGAAGTCGCTTATTTTGGAAGTGAGTTTGCTCTAAGATGCCCGAAAGTATAAAGAAGCTAACTCATATGGAGATGAAGGTCGTTTTAGTTTGCTAATTGTGCTGTGATTGCACAATTAGCCATAGCCCGAAAGGTTGATGCGATTCTCTAGGGCCGTCCCTGTAATTTTGGGGGCCCTGTGCCAAATAGAAAAATTAGGGCCCTAATTTGAATTTTTTTTTATAGTAAATTAAACTTACATTATTGAAATGAAAATTAGTAAAAAACATAAGTAGAGTCTTATGTCATAGTTTAATAAGTCTAATTTAATAGACTGATTTAGAAGTCTTGATATACTTACCACTAGCACAAGCTCCTGTAAAAAAGTCCACTTTCTATATTTTAGCTTCCTATATCCATAACTCAAAGAACTAAAAGGAGGTAAGAAATTTACTCCACGTTCACTAGTTTGTTTGGGGACAATCTTGCAAGTAACCCACAATATCTCACTGCTAGTATCAATCTGCACATTCAATTCTCTTGGTGGAGAATCCAACTTCACTTTTGTATATACAATCTACACTAAAACCAAAAGCCCCAAAAAATTGAAGACCATAGTCACCCACATATATTTACTCTTCAAAAACAATATACCTATTAAGGAGCTAATAACCTAATTATATATGTAATCAATCCACCAAGCTCCATAATGTCCCCAAAAGAACCCAAGTCTTACAAATGTCCCCAGAACAGAAAGAAAACTATTAAAATAAGAGAAAGGAAAGGAGCACGAAATTGCAATAGCCATAGTCCATAAGCACAATTTATGTAGTACCAGAAAAACAAAATGAAATGAGCCCTGAAAAAATTTCATAAACAGAGGTGAACAATACATTGAAAATGTCTGTATGGATTACAATTTTGTATACAAAATGAACAATAGAAACATAATAAGATTTCATTTTAAAAACTAAACTCTTAAGTAGTTTACCTAAAAACATAATCATATATTTAAGATTGTAGAATATAGTTAGGGAATTTCAATTTTCAAACATTCAAACAAAGTAAGAAAATACAAAAGAGAAAGTTTAAAAGTGTTTTAATTTCACATGTGGGCTTTGGCCGTCTCCACTCGTTTTCCTAGGTTGGGCAACGGCGGTCTATGGAAAGTGTCATGGCGGCGAAGCTGGCGGAGGAGTGATGAAATGCAACAAATCAGAATCGAATCGGAGCAATTGTGAATTGTGTAATTGTTTTTCAAATTTGGGATTGTTGAAAGGTAGAGAGAGAACTCAGAAGTAATTGAGATAATGAGAAATTGAGCGAAGAGATTGAGACCCAATAAATAATGGAGGAAAAAGAACTGTTGCCACAATCATTAATTAATCATGGAATTAGTGTGCGGAAGAGAAGAGTAATCGTCGACGAGAAACTTTCTCAGAAATCGTCAATCCGGGAGAAAAGAGCAGCATGGGTTTGTTTTCAATTTGTTGGAACAAATGAGTATCAAGTGGATGAAAGAGAGACGGGGGCTTTGGGTTTGCTAATGAACCTAGTACAACCCCGATAAAAAATTGGGCCCTTCAAAATTTGGGGACCCTGTGCGGTTGCCCTCTTTGCCCCTGCCCAAGGATTCTCAATGTACCTCACTAAAGTGGCTGACTTGGACACGCTTCTCAATTATTTCGTCTCATGCATTTTGAGTTATTTTGTGTGCATGAGGTCAGTTCACGAGTCTTATTTATCATTACATTTGAATATCACTACATCTTACATCTTACATATATTTTTAATATCATACCCAAATATCATCAAATATCATATTTCAATATCAAACATTTTTCATATATTACCCCTACACTTTTACACTTTCATAAATCAATTTAAATATTTCACATCATATTCTCTTTCCTCACTCCTCAATTATCTCCTCACATTCAAACCTTTCACATCATATTCTCTCTCCTCACATCACATTCAAATCTTTCACATCATAAGGACAATTTAGTTTTTTATTTCATAATCTCATATTCATATTGTGAACAGTATCATATCACTCAATATTACCGTATATCGTATTCGTGATCGGACCCTTAGTCTCCTAGTCATTCCGCATCAAAACCTGTTTACTTTCTCATACAGCACAGAAAGATAATTTCCTTTCCTAGGGGACTAAGGGGCAGATCATAAGTCTCATTTAGTGCCATATGAGAATACGGAGAATATTCGATCACATATCAAATATCACACCCAAATATCACATATATCACACTCCTTTAATTTTACTTTCCATCTACTACCTCTATATCTATACTCACATAAATCAATTCAAACATTTCACATCACATTTTCTCTCCTCTTTTATTAATTCTCTCCTCACATTCAAACATTTCACATCATATTTAAATATTATAAATTACATTCAACCTTTCACATCCAAGGATAAAATAGACATTTAAGCAAAAAAACTCATCTACTACATCTCATATTTTAAACAGTACCGTCTATTATCGTATTGAATGAAATGGGACTTGTGATCTGCACTAAGAGATACTAGTACTATTATTGAAAAGTGTTGGATTATGTGCTTGGTGTTGCCCACTATTGAACACATGGGGGGGAGGGAGAAGGTGACATTCCAAACAAGCTAGAGAAGGAGAAGAGGGAAAGTCACAGCTTTGTCTGCGATGAGCGGTGAGCTTTCAAAAGTATGAAATGCCTTGAGAGTTTTTGAAGGGTAGGGTTCCTGTTGTCAATGACCCCGACAGTTTACTTACAGTTGTAGATCGTAGGATTCTTTTTTCGCGAGTGTTTAAAATATCTGTTCTATTGTGTTTTATGATCCTTTTTGTTTGGTCATGAGCTTACTATATATGCCTTTTTGACCATACTTGTTCACATTTTTTCTGCTGTTTGTTTGAGATTTGGACACCAAAAATTTGGACCCTTAATTGCTCTGTCTATATATCTAATCAAGTTCTATGTGTGAGTAAGATCCACTCATAGATCAATCATGCAATAAGCCAAAGTGGATTAATTTTGACCACTCTTTCAATGAACTGGGAAGTGCAAGATTTAAAAATATATGGCCATTTGGGTATTCACTTATTAGCACCTTATAGTGGGAAGACATTATAGCCTTATAGGTCCTCTGTTGCTATCTATTACCAAACCCTACACTACAAATTTCTTGTCAAAACATTTATCTGTTCATGGGATCTATTCTGTTGGCCACTGGCCTAAACATGAAGAGTATGTATTTTTCCTAATCCTGCATCACCAAAATTAGCAAAGAAAGAGTTTTCGTTTTGAACTGTGTACACCAAAATAAGAATTACTGTGTATCTTTAATTGAAGGCTGCATCTTAGCGCAACCGCAAAGTTGCTCCATTGTGACGGGGACCTCATGGGTTGAAGTACAAAAAACACTAGTGGGCTAAGACTGTATATTTGGCCCATTCTCAGACCCCGCAATGTGAAATGCTCGTACACCCGGTCCGTTCACAGACTAGATCTTTTGTCACTCGTGTGTTCCAACTGTCCCAACAGAGAAATTCATCACTGTTCAGCCATCGAATTATGTCATAATGCAATTCCTGTGGGTCTATTTGGTGAGTTTAAGAACATAATTTTATTGCAGAGTGCTTCTTATGTTTAGGCCTTAGTGTGCTAATTGAATGCTGAAAGAGGCTTTGATCTGTAAACCTAGTATAGTTGTGTGCCAATTGTTTCCTATTGATTTTATAGAACAGAAATTCTACAATGCATATGCAGTAGTATTTAGCTTTGCCATGTTTTTTTCCACCGCCGGGGGGGGGGGGGGGGGGGGTTGTTGGGCAACAATTAACCAAACAAAAAAAATGTGTTTTTTTA
>JAOWAN010000049.1:3187116-3204570 GCA_028566635.1 Lobelia cardinalis
CGATCTACCTCGGGTTATTTCACCCTAGTAGGTGGTAACTTGGTGACTTGGAGAAGCAAGAAGCAAAAGGTGGTAGCTTTATCAAGTGCCGAAGCAGAATTTTGAGGTATCACCAAAGGAATTACAGAAGTGTTGTGGATTAATAAACTAATGGCAGAAATCGAATTTCCGCTGCAACAACAAACCAAGTTAAAAATGTGATAATAAGGCAGCCATTAGTATCTCGGAGAATCCAGTCCAGCACGACAGAACAAAACATGTTGAGGTGAATCGACATTTTTTCAAGGAAAAGATTGAAGAAGGAATGGTGGAACTTCCATTTGTTCGATCAGAAGATCAGCTCGCAGATATCCTTACCAAAGCAGTGACGAGGCAGTATTTGAGTCTGTACTCTCCAAGTTAGGTATTGGAGATCCCACTACTCAACTTGAGGGGGAGTGTTAGAAAGGGAGAACACCGAGATGGCCCTTTGGAAGGAAAAGAGGTTGTCCCGGAGAAAGGAGAAGGGGTTATCCCGTAGAAAGCAGAAGGGGTGTCCCGGAAAGAGGGGCCATCCCGGAGAAAAGGGTAATCCCGAAAAGAAGAATCCAGAAGGAATGGAAGACAAAAAGGCTATCGGCCCTAGGTCCTTGAAACTTGATCCTTTCTGGGTTCAATGTATTAGGAAGTTGTAAAGTCCCTTGTAATCTGTATATATATAAGCCTTGTAAAACGTATAAAAAATGTGAAGAATAATCAATACAAAATACTTCTTCCTCACTTTCTCGGTATCCATTGTTAACTTTTAACACTAAGCTTGTCGTGATTCACTTGCCTGCTCAAACGAGATGGAACAACATAAAAAATTCAACAGTTGACAACTAATATATTATCCGATGTCCTTACACTGTACATCAGTCTTTTCGACCCCTCTACTGTGCGGACGTCTGCATATGCGGACGCTTACGAGTATTTGATAAAAAATTATAGTTCATTAATAAATTGTTATAACGTTTTGGTAAATTGTTATAGTTCAATTATCATATCATCGTAACAGTTCATTTTACGATGATATGATAATTGAACTATAACAATTTACCAAAATGTTATAACAATTTACCAATGAACTATAACTTCTTACCAAATACTTATAAGCGTTCGTATATGCGAACGTCCACACGCTAGCAATTTCGCAGTCTTTTTTATGAGAACGTCAATCGCTCCGAATACTACCATTTCTGCTTCTTTTCTTGCATGTTTCAAGCTTGGGCATGGAGGGGGGCTGCTATGTGAATAGGCATTTTCTGTTGGCTTCATGAAGAAATGGAGGGTTCCTTTCATAAAAGTTCGATTGTTTCTTTCCATGTGTAAAGGCTACACTTATTTGAATTAATAATTTTTTAAGTGCAAAATCAGAAAAATTGGAAAATTTTTGTTCCATTTTATAGTATAAATTAGTAATGCATAAATGATTCAGCAGTAATTAGTAAAGATACTAAGATAAGACCAATCGTTATATGGAGTGCCTAGGCACTCCATGTTTATGGAGTGTCTTAATGGACATAACGTTATGAAATATGCACATAATATAATTATAATGCACATAACATAATTAATAATGCAAATAAAAATTTATATGTGCATAATTTATAAACATTATGTGCATTAGAGCACTTCTAGCACGAAACTCCGTATATTTTTCGAGATAAGACATGGCAAACCTTTTTTGTGCAAAATCTCTTTTTTCCAAACAAATGGGCTGCATCGTAATATCAACCAATCACCATGAAGCACGTAATATACCTAAAAATTTGCCATAAATACCCCTGATGGACCGCACTTTTAACATTCCAGTTGAAAACTGGTGGTGTTGTTGAGTTTGAAACATGCACAAAATCAGCTTCATTGTCAAGGGAAGGGCAGGAATCACATACTTTGCATTCTTTCATCATCCCCCTAAAACCCCACTTTCCTTCTTTTGAGGTTTCCTCAAATCTCCGACATCACGAAAAGCTCACACCCTCCTTGAAGCTAGGCCCCACGAGTCTTAACATGTACCCTCACGCATGGCGTCTTGAGATCCCCCTCTTCTCCTTCATTAACAAATACTACTAACTCTTTCTCTCTCTCGGTCGTTAAAGAATGACATTGGCAAAATAAGGGCGGGCCCATTCTGCACGGATCAAAGTCAAATGAAGCAGATTTGGGGTTGGGTCGTTTCCCTCTCCTTCTTATTATCCATTTTTCCATCTGGGTTCTCCTCCATTGACAATTTTAATCAAGCGTGAGTCTTTTTCTTGATTCGTTTAGTGCGTTGTGTTGTAAACTTGGAAATTGATTAAAGTTGTATACCTGTTTATAGTTGACATTCTTTTTGATGTGGGTTATTGTGTTCTAGGGATAATTTAGAGATTCACTATTTAAAGCACTGGCCTTTGGTAGAAACTAGTGGAATTTTGATTTATGCTTTGTAATGTCATATGTTTCAGTTTTCCTAGTAGCTTTATCCAAAATTCGGCCTTCTTTTATTCATACGATAATTCTGGGTTGCGAAGCAAAAATTACCAGTACATGTTTGACACGTGAGTAATTGGTTGGTATATAATTGTTACTTCTGAGCCCTGCAAGTGATGAGTTGCATGACATTACATACTGACGTGCCGCTTAGGAGTCTAATTTGCCGCTTAGGAGTCTAATTTGGAATGATGATTATTTTAGATTCCTAGGATTACTCAATTTGATAATATGATCGATACTGTATTGACTTACCCTTTTTAAGTAAAACTAGTTCTAATGATTGCACATTTTGTAATCTGTATTCGCTCAACAACTGGAGCCTTTAGATATATGGATGTGCACTTTTGGCCACTGGAAACAGAAGAAAATGTACACGTTGGTGCTATAACTAACAGTTGATGCTTATTGATTGCTGCAACCTATCCATCAATTTTATAGTTTGGTTTGAATAATTAGTAGAAGATCAGCTAGTAGTGCAGTAAAGTTGCTCCCTGATATGATGGGAAGTCTCTTTCCAATTAGTGCAGCAATGAATCTTTAAGCAGCCAGTCTCTCACTGGACAGCTAAGACTTTGTTCTCTCCCCCAGCCCTGCAGGGATGCTCTGTGCAGAGTGGACTGTGTGGAGCCTTGTATTTACCGGGGGGGAGGGGTCCCGTTCGCTGAACAGTCACCTTGAAGTTTTTCCATATTAATTTTGGCTGGAGTAGGTCGACAGGGTTCTAATCTAGGGAAAATTAAACTAGGAAATGACATGTCTATGTATGGAAGAACATGCAAAGCTAGTTTCATTTTCATACATCGAAGTTACCGAAAAGAATAGATTGTCAAACTTGACTAAGAAATAGCATCCAAGAAAAGCCAATCTAGTTTTATGATATAGTTTGTTCAATAAACAGAAAAATGGTAAAAGAAAATTAGTATGGTTTGTATGGTTCATTGAAATCGTGAAAGTTAAAATTTCATTTCAATGAGTGATGGAAAAGAGTTTGGACACTAATTCCTTAATCTCTGGCATGTAAGTAATCGTCATTATCTCTGTCATGCTAAAGAAACTTTGTGCCTTCCCTACAACTACGAGGCTCTGTAATCAATGATTTCTTCTCTTTTCATTCCCATAAACATTTGTAATTCAAACTTTGTGTGTTCACGTTTTAGATTGTATGGACATAGAGCAAGGAAGTTTGAAAACTGTTGTTTATGCGGTGGGCTTGGTGTTTAACTATGAGTTTCATTTAGTCTTTGGTGTTGATAATACATGCTCCTACTATTTGTCTGTTGATGTTCATACCATGCTTTCAGCCCTAAGTTTGCAGGGTTTTCTCTTTCCCTGCTGAACTTAATTGGGACAAAGGCTGAGCGCAGTTGTTTCTTACCCTCATGCTGTGTTATTGATTGTTTATATATCCCCTTTTCTTCTGGTCAGAAAAACCTGCTTATGTTTCTCAGACGAATCCTCTTGTTTGGGGGATCCCTTTTGTGGTTTTGCAGTAATCATTCTCATGTTTGTGTTCTTGTTTGCACAGATTTCCTATTGTTGAACCTGATCCTGGTCATACAAAGCTTCGTCTTGCTAGGGAAGGATTGGAGGCAATTGAGCGAATCACAACCTCTATTGCAGCAGTTGCTGTAAGCGTGAAATCCCTAAGCACTGCATGTTGCATCATATGCGTCAAAACAATTCCATTGAAAGAAGAGAAAACAGTCTAATAACCCCATTCTGCATGATACTTGATGCAGTAACTACTGATATGTCTCAATAGTTTGTTTGCTCTCTTTGGCTAAGCTCTTAAAATAAGTAGTCACAAACCTGTGATAGACAAAAGAATATTTAATCTTTATAAAACCCCGGATTTAGGGCGTTTTGATACTTTTGACAACTAATGCAGAATCCGTTGAGCCTCATTGCCAGTTTTCCTGGGAACTCGTTCTTTTGTGAAGTTTAGTTGATATTTGTGGTTAGCAGATTGTACACTTTTATGATGTGTGCTATGATTTCTATAGCATCAAACTACTATAAAGCTTTGCCAAAAATGTTTTGATATTTCACTTATTCATTGTTTTATGGTAGGGACTTAATCAATCATTTAAAAGTACACAATATATGACTGCTTTCTTGTCGAGCTTGGATTTGATTAGTTTGTTTGTCCTTAAAGCAAAACATTTCCTAACTACATTTTTATGGGTGTCTTAACAGGTGATTGGACCATATCGCTCTGGAAAATCGTTTCTGCTTAATCAGCTTCTCTCTCTGTCTTGCTATGAAGGTCTCACCTCCATTACTAGCCGCTTAACATGGCATTCAACTTGTCATTGTTAATTTCACCATGTAGTTTGATTCATTTTGACAATATTTTATGCTCTGAAGTTTGATATTTTGCAGGTTTTGGTGTTGGACACATGCGCGACACTAAAACAAAAGGTGCCTCAGACGTGCAATATATACTTTAGTACTCACTCTGTCCCACGTGAAGATAGAGACTTTGACTAAATCCGCAAATTAAGGAATTGGTTGAAAACCTGTTATTTCTAAAATACTTCGAAACAAAAGGCTCATGTTTATCCTTCACAAACAGGGAGGGTAATATTGTCAAATGGCGTAGACCAAAAGCAAATGTCTCTCTTCAAGTGGGACAAACCAAAAAGTTCTCCCTCTTGGGGTGGGGGGATGTAAAACCCTCTTCTTGGATTTTTAGATTTTGGATCTCAAAAATCATCTCTTACCAACAGTCATGTTGTTTTTCAGGAATATGGGTATGGGGAACTCCAATTGAAATGGATATCGACGGAGTAAAAACTTCAGTCTTTTACCTTGACACAGAGGGATTTGAAAGTGTTGGGAAGTCAAACGTTTACGATGACAGGTTTTCCACTAGTCACATTATTTTCATCACCAGCCTTTTCAGCTGGTTATATTGATGAGCCCTTCATATTCTTGTTGTTTCAGGATATTTGCTTTAGCAACAGTTCTGAGTTCTGTACTTATCTATAATTTGCCAGAGACGGTTTGTTTCTCCCTATAGACGCGCACACAGACACACACACATACTTGTCAAATACACACACGACGCATATTTAGTGCACTATTTTTATTTGATGGGATTTATAGTTCATTATGTTGAATATAAAAATATTGGAGTGTACTTTGGTACAGTGGTACTTGCATCATTTCAGATTTGTTTTGTGGGATTATTAATATGTTGACCTTTCAGATACGTGAAGCAGACATATCGCGGTTGTCATTTGCAGTTGAGCTTGCTGAAGAATTTTATGGAAGGTCTGTGTCAAGTTTGGTGTTACAGACGCTTCTTAGTTTTCTCTCCAGCCCTTATGATTTCACCTTGAGCTAACTTGTTTCATTGTTTTGTTTTCTGTCTTCTGTTGAACAGGGTGAAGGTAATCTTTGAACTACCTAAACATGTTATCTGAAATAAAGTGCTTTCTCAACCTCATCAAAAGAGTGGGATAGAAAGTACTAAAAGCAGATAGCTAAGTTATGTTATGTTTTGGTACGGATATGATTGGTTCGAATTTGGATGTCTACGCAGGGACAAGATGTTGCCTTCGAACCGGCAAAGCTACTGTGGCTTATACAACGTGATTTCCTACGTATGTTTAGAAAAGCTTAAAGTAGACAGTTCTTTATTATTAATAAAGCTATTTTATATTGGCAGACAGAGATCCCAGCAAAGTGCATTTTTGGAGCATTGATGATTAAAAAAAATAATTTTATTGGTGTCTTGCAGAGGGGAAATCGGTGAAAGAGATGGTTGATGAAGCTCTACAACATGTTCCTAATTCTGATGGTTAGCTTTCTTCCTATTAATGTCTCTGTTAAGGATGAGTTGTGTACTGTTCATAATCTATTCTTTTTACTAAATTAGAAAGGTCGATTTTTATTGTTCTTAAACAAGAGTCTCCCTATAAAATTAGCGTGAGAGAGAAAATTCAGAAAGTCTACGTGTAAGAGCAGTAGAAAAGTAAGTGACTTTTCTTTTGGCTCAGCAGAAAAGTAAGAGACCGAGGAGAAAACAAAAACATGCTAGAGTAGAGACGACTCATGTATAGATTTGTAAAAAATGCTAGAGAGAAAATAGTTTAGTGGAAAAAATATATGAAAGAAGATGGCTAAAGAGAAAGAAAACTCATAGAACAAGCATTGCAAGCCATAAGGACTAAGGGATTTTGCGAGACAGAGGCTGAGTTTAAGTGCTTATTCTTTTGCAGGTAACAAAAATATTGATCAGGTATTACTCTCTCCAGAGTAGTTGTCGATTAGAGATGAATTATACTGTTCACCATTTTGCACTTTCTGCTCGTTTTAATCAGGTTAACCAGATCCGAGATTCTTTGGCTATCATGGGTGACAACAGCACAGCTTTCAGCTTACCACAAGTACGGGTTTGCTAGATCAGTATATGATTCTTTCTATTGATTTCTTCCCACTTTGTTGCGCATAGGTGGTATTAACCGTGTCTCCTGTCCTTGGAAAGGAATTAGTAAAACACTGACAACTTTGTGGCAAGGATTATGATGTCCCTGGATGTTTGAGGGTGGGAATTTGGACAGGATGGATGAAAGCACCGCATGAATTAGATTTTTAGGTCTAAGAGCGCATCTTCATCTATCTAATTTTCTAATAACATATCTGTTCATTGTCTTACAAAACTCTAAAAACACTTGTATTGAGATATAGGTGAGTATAATGTTCATAGCTCTCATCTTCAGCAATGGAAATCCTATATAGACCATTGAAATTCTATAACAAACACTCTACTCATATGCATTAGTATTTAGTACATAGCATGAATAAGTTTTATGTAAAAGAGTCCATCCTCATTATCATTATTTCCAATTAAAAAGAATCATTATGTTGTCTTTGAAAAACCGAAAAGTACTGTATTGAGATCTAGCTGAATAAATGTATTCGTTATTTTCCCCTGACTAAAGGAAAAGTGTTATACTCCATAGCTAGTCTATTCAAACACTAATCGTACAATTAAGTTTTTATGCCACTTTTCTTTTGTTGTTGGAATAGTAAATGGTGTGAAACATTGTGACAGTTAAATCTTTAGTATTTAAAATTGGTTACCTAATTGCGGCCTTGCTGGTTTCAGTTTGGAGATGCTACTTTCATATATTTGCTGAATTAATTGTAGCAAATAAGACTTTATATCACCTAAAGGAAATTGCTGGCCTGAGTCTCACCAGGGAAGGGAGGGGCTTGGGAAAGAGGAAATCAATCATAATGGTTAACCTATTATTGTTGCTCATCAAAACAGTTTAAATTGGTAGCTTATGATCATTGTTCACTTTCACATACACAATTACTCCCTCCGAACGAAGACTCTTTTTTCTAAAAGTTACAACAATTCAGTAACAAACATTTTCGGTTGAGATTATTTATAAGTATATTTCATTATAAATGCTAGGTTATTCTGAGAATTTTGGATGTCTTTACAATAGATATTCCCCCAAGGAGTTGATGTATTTGCAAATTTATTCTCTTACCACTTTTATTTTGTTTTGATCTCATATAGCTTTTTGATCTTTTAACAGCCACATCTCCAACGGACAAAGCTTTGTGACTTGAAGGATGGTGAGCTTGATCCAATTTATGTAAAGAAGAGGGAGCAATTGAAAGCAGTTGTTGCGTCTGTTATCCGTCCAAAGATTGTAACGGGTAAACCTCTTAATGGAAAGGAGTTTGTATCCTTTTTGGAGCAGGTGCCTCTCTTTAACCCTTGAGAAAATTTTAGTAGCTAGTATTGGTATCAGACTATAAAGTAGGTCTTAGATCCACTCCTAGTGTCTATTTTCTTTCTTGATCGAATGTTTCACCAGGAATTTCAATTTCAAATATGAAGCTTCTAATTCTCTGCCGTTTTAACCGACTGCCATGGGCGCTAAATAAGTCGAATACTACAATTCTTTTTTGTCTGGTTTGTTTCTTCTCAGAGTACTTGTGTACCTTCGAAATGTCTGCCTTTTTTTTAACATGAAAGTGCAGGAGTGGAAGGGAGGGAGTATTAGGCTCCCGATGTTTCGTGGGAAATGATTGCTACAAATTGTTTTTCGAATTCTACAAGTCACTAGGACAGTACCAAAAAAAGAAAAAGAAAACACTATTGGAAACACCCACTCTCCCAAGACTTTGAGCGCCTAAGTCAGTTTCCAGAAGATGAAGCTCACATCTCTTCCCTTTTTGTCTTGATCGAAAAGTATTCTTCTCGGTTTGCTTCAATGAAAATAATTTGCATAAGTCAATTCCAGGCCAATTTTACATGGATTTACTGAGCAATAGAAAATTATTTATTTTACCTGAAAATGACTCCCCCAAATTATTCTCTGCTGATAATTTTCCGAGAAACATCTGAAGCCATAACTTCAGCATTATGGTTATTTGCCAATGACATCTGTGTATCCTTACACAATAATGTTAGTCTTTTCCAGATTCTTGAAGCTTTGAATAAAGGAGAGATTCCATCAACGGGCTCTCTTGTGGAGGTTTTCAATAAGGGTATTCTGGAGCGGTGCCTGAAATTGTACAGTGATAGAATGACTAAAATAGTGTATCCCATTTCGGAGCAATCCCTGCAAATGTTCCATGAAGCATCCAGCGGAGAGGCTATGAAAGCTTTTGATGAACAACATTTTGGTCGTCATCATGGTAAGAAATCAGGTGAAAAGCTGACTGAAGAAATTGAGAAGGTACAAACTAATTGCATGTGATTTCTCATCTGTAGAGATTGTTATAAATCTTAGTTTAGCGAGAAAGAAATTGAAGGACTTGTTGGTCTTTCTGTTCAGGTGTATAAGAATTTCGTTTTAGCAAATGAATTGCAATCTTCAAAGTTGTGCGAGGGACTGTATACTAAATGTGAGGACAAAATGGACCAGCTTCAAGTCCTCAGACTTCCTTCTATGGCAAAATTCAATGCAGGTTTCCTCCAATGCAACCAAAGTTTTGAAAAGGAATGTGTTGGGCCATCAAAAGCCAGCTATGAGCTGCGGATGATGAAGGTTTGCATTTTTTTTTTCCATTTTTTTTTTCCTTTTTCAAGGAGAAACACGCTCTAATTAAAAAAAAAAATAATCCAATTTCAGTAGTTTACAATTAATTTGTTTATGGACTTCATTTTTTCCCTTGCAAATACTATCCCGGAGCAAATTTTTAGGCCACCTATGAGTGATTTAAATGCATATAGATTTCCAAAGCAAGTCGCAGTTGGAGTTTACTATCTGGAAGTAGAGTTTTAGTTTATCCTAAAACGAGCGTACTATCTCACTCTTAGTTTACAAAAGCGAATAGAACACATGCGTTGCATGTGGGAATAATTTGTACTTCAATTACGTTTGTATTTCATGAATTTATTAATTGCCCTAAGAGCACATAAGCATCCACATTTAGTAACTTTTGTCAGCAACTATCCTAAATTGTAGTGGAGATGTAAATTTTGAATTTTAAGCCAAAAGTTACAGAGTTGATAATCAACATGTGGCACATATTATTATCCTTGACCAATACGCTAGCCGTGTCACTAATGGTACGTGTCAAATCAATTCTCTTAAACTTGAGCCCATATCTCAAGTGGACCACACCTAATCTCTTACTTAGGATAGGTCCCTCGCAGAATCATAACAACACATGTTGGCCAAACCTTGGTAATTTGTACGTTTTGGGTTTGTTTAAACTTATTTTAGGTTGCTAATGTTTAGAATCATGGAAAATGATATGAGTAATGTGTAGGTAATTAGTAATTAGACGAGCATAATTTTTTAAAATGAAGGACAGTGTGATGGGGCTTCAAAATATCCCTCCTGGGTTAGCATATATGGCCTCCATCACTAAACGTATGGCCTTCTTTGTACATGATCATGAAAACTGAGAGTCACTCATATTGGGACGGGTGAAGCAGTAAATTAGTACTCCCCCTGTCCCAAGGTGAATGTCACTCCTTAATGAATTTATTAAATTCACCTTTGGTAAATAACATGTCCATATGAGCACTTGCAATGACATGTGAAGACTGAGTTTTCATATGTAAATGCACGAGTAAAATTGCTATAAGCTCAACTTGCTGAAATTACAAGTTACCCCTCAATTCTTGTAAAATCAGAAAATAGACATTCATTATGGAATGGATGTAGTAATATATAAAGATGTTTCCACTCCAGAGATCAATTACTCGAGAGAGAGAGAGAGCCAAATGTCCTAAGTTTTGAACTTGTTCATATGCTTGATCCACTCTTTGAACTCATTAGCAATGACATGTTCATATAGCATCTTTCAAAAACTAATCCCGTGCCCATGTCATTCGTTCTTGCTTCATTTGATGTTTTCTGAACTGACTTATGTATCTCATTAAATTCTTCAGATGTTAGGGAAGTCCAAATCTCTATTTATCAAGGAATACAACCACAGGCTTTTTAATTGGTTGGTCGCCTTCTCCCTAGTAATGGTGGTGCTGGGCCGGTTTGTCATAAAATTTATATTGGTAGAAATTGGGGCATGGATACTCTTTATTTTCCTGGAGACATACACAAGGATGTTTTGGTCTGCAGAATCTCTTTATTACAACCCTGTTTGGCATTTTATCGTCGCAACTTGGGAAACGCTTGTCTACAGCCCGATCCTTGATTTGGACAGGTAATGCTTTCATCATTGGCTCTCTCTTTCTAATGAATTAGACTTTTTAAGCCTTGTTTATGCTTGAAGTTTAAAATCATTTCAGATTTTTGGTGTTGGGGGGGGGGGGGGGGAGGAGAATAAGGAAAGGGAATGAAAAAAAAAAAAAAAAAAAATATTAGTTGTTTTTTATATAAAAATTTATTATTTATTTAATTTTTTTGTCATATGGGCAATTCCTGTGGGTGTGATAGCATTGATATTGGTGCTTTATTGGCGGTGTTTTGGGAGGAGGAAACATGGCCCTCATTCACTTTTACCACTGTACAACAATCAGAAAGATCATAGAAGATCAGAATAGATAGATGAAAGTTGACTGCTTTGCTGTGCTTATGGTACTTTCTCATACTCTCCGGCGAGCTTCCCAATTTTTTATACAAAAAGCACGCTGAGACATTGAATTTCGCTCGCAATAGTCAACATACATACATAATTTAGTTGAGATTTGTGGAACGAGAATACATTGATGAGGATCCTTGCAGCTTGATGTAACTTTAGCTATTCAAATTGTTTGTATGAGCATCAACGAATAGTGATTACTAAGGAACAGTTACTCAATGGAATCATGCAATCTGTATACATTTGGTTGCTCGTAGTTCATGACTTTTCATGCTCTTTCTTTTTTTCTTCTAGTTAGTGTGGTTAGCCATTTAATTGAGATGATATTTGGCCATGGATGTGGTCTGTTTTTAACCTGCAGGCTTGTATAGAAGTAAAGAAATTGGGTTGGGGTGTTATATAGACTTAGGCCAATGGAGTAAAAAACCTCAGTGCTTCACCCCATAGATGTTTGTTTGCATGTTGTAATAGACTTGTTCGCTTTCCTTTTGCTAGGTCTGGCACTTGGTGAATTTGTGGGTCCCCCCCTCATTTTTGGGTTGATTGGGTAATTTTTCGGTCGCGTGCCCTGTAAAAACCGCGCTATCGCAAGTTTGATCTGGAAAATTTGAGCCAGTTGACCCTGTTTCCATCTTTTATAGCCTTTTTGAAACCTCAGTTGATCCAGATTGGAAAAATGAAAGTTGAGCTTATAATGTACCACTTCTTTGAATTCAAATGTGAGAGTCAAAAGTAGAGTCAAAAAGAAAATGTGAGAGTCAAAAGTGCATTTCGTCAAAAATAATCATAATAAGAAATATCATAATTTCATTATCCAACTTTTAAATATAACTAAGACAAGCTTCTTCCACAATCAGGTCACATTTGACCCATTTTTATCTAAAATTGGGTATCACAAAAATGAATCCCAACTTCATTCCTCAATGTGTGGAAGAGCATAGCAGCGCCCCAATTCCAACGCCATGGTTGTCAATATGAAGTACAAGTATCAATTTCTTGTCTCACATTCTTCATCTGGCGCCTTCATAAAATTGGTGGTTGGCAGTGTTACCCTGCACAACTTTTTTTTTTTTTTTTCTTTTTTCAATTTGACAATGATGTTACTATTCAACAAAGCAACTTACAGGAGTGCATAAACTAAAAATTATTAATCATTCTACCATTTTAATTCTTTTCATAAATAATCTATTAGAAAATATGAAACTCTTTCTTAATAGATGAACTATAATTTAAACATTAAAACACTTCTATTATTACATCAATAATTGATTCACACTGATATGCCTTGTAGAACAACGATCGACCTGAAAATACAAAATGTAAATAACATTATACCATCCACACCATCAAAACATAAAATAAATCAAAAAAAAAAAAAACCGAATATTACACCTTAAAAGGGCACTCGATGGGGCAATTCAATAATTGATAGAGAGTCAAGAGCGATGTCAAATTAGTAATAAGAATACTCGTAAATTGATAGACCAAATAGGAAGATAATCACTAACCGAATATTTTTGGATGACGGCCGCAACCACGAAAAGGTAAATCATTAAATAATCTAATGATCCAACATTTCACCATTGAGAGTGCAATAGGAAAACAAGCCTCACCGGCTTCCATGAGGAGGGGTATATCCCCATTGCGCTCTGACTAATGAGTGAGCACTACCTCTTAATATAGAACTTCATTTAAGACTTTAGGTGGAAACATTTCCATTTAGGTTAATATGGAATAAATGGTGTAAAAAGGGGTCCTCTCCGATGAATGATCACCACGTGTTCTTACTGCTTATGTGGCAAATATTTACTGGTGCATCGAGCAGAATTGACGTATTAAGTAGCTGAGATGAGCTAGGTGCTTCACCATTTATTTCAACTCTCTCTCTTTGACGGATAAAACTAAGAAATGTGATTCTAACCACCATTCTAACTCTAACGAAAAGGACTTATCCCTCTCATCACTCTCTCGTGAATTGGGAAAGACCTGATGTTCAATATAGGCCTCGGAGGGGGGGGGGGGGAGGAGTAGGATTAGTCTACAAAAATTTTCTTAACAAATCAAAACACGAAGTTAAAATCTCACCCTTGAATTGATAGAGGGGTTTTAGTTGTGCAGCGGAAACCTTTGTGATTTTAATTTTGAAAGGATTCTATTTTGATAAATCCTTTGTAAATGTATAGATAACGGAAACCTTGGAAAACATATCGTTTGACCCTCGGGATTTAAGCAATGATGTGAGTGAAAGCAATAATCAATAAGACTCTAAATCAAAGCATAAAGTTAAGCACACTTTAGTTTATAGAGGTTCATCACTAATGGCTACATTCTTTACCAAGCTGGTCAAACTTGAATTTGTGAGAAGATCCACTAAGTTTATCGTATCTATTCTAGTGCCGGTCTTATGCAAACATGGTGCATAAGCCTTTGAACAATAATAAGGAAATACAAAGAGAACACTTCAAAATAATATCAAATCAGGGAAGGCGACCTGTATTTTTGTGAGTGTGTGTAGTTAAATGTATATATTCGTGCGTGCTTTACAATTTCACTAAACGGCCTCCTTGGATCTTAGGAAGGTTATCTTAAGTGTTTAGTGATTACAATAAAATTTAAGACTCTTCCTTTGGCTTGTTAACAATAGAGTTAAGTACTATAAATGTCTTATTCACTCAAAGGAAATTTGATCACAAGAGTATGATTAAATCAAGAACCAAATTTCTCAAAGGGTAAATGGCTTGTAACTTCAGCAGCATAAGGCTTCAACCAAGTTTGAATGTTGCAGAATGTCCTCTATTTATAGGCTTCAAGTCTTCAATTGAAAATCTTCTGTGCACTGTCCTTGGGGACACGTGTTGCTCAACCAGAGGCCTTGTTAGGAAAGTAACGATTTTTTTGTCTTCATGCGCTAGCAAATTAGTAGCGAATCTTTTTCTTGGATTTGTTTGTACTTGGTTGTACGATAATAGGACGAGTGTCCACAAATATGTTGAGATGTCCTTTTGATGTCGTATTTGAACTTTTTGTCCGGGACATAGCGGGAAATTCGATTATTCAATTTGTCTTGTCGCGGATACCTTGAACAACAGTCTTCAATGGAAGCCTTTTGTGATGATACAAAGGTAGCCTTGATTTCCAAAGCTTCCGTCGGAGCACTTCGTATTAATAACGTGTGAAATTACATTTTTAACCCTTTAATGAAAATAAATAGATACCACAATGTTACTTAACAATACTAAAAAATTGTTTACTAGACTTTATTGGAAAAACATCTATTCTAGTTGATTGAATTTAATATGCAGAGAATAGACATTTAATTAAAAATAAATTTGTCAATTAATCAAATCTAAAAGCATATTTCCTAACAAAATTAACTACTGTCTCTACTAACGTGAATCAATTTTTTCGAGGACTAAATTAAAAAGTTGTATTCAAACTTGAACTAAAACGAGTATTCTATAAGAACTGTACTTAAAAGTATGGTTGATATCACTGTCGCAACAGTTTAAAAATGATATTTTTAATTTTGACTTACTTCTAACTAATATAGATAGGGCAAGTAGGATTGATCCACAGAGACTCAAAATCAAACCAATTAATCACCGGTACCATTTTCGTTTCTGAGTAACAAAATGATTGAAGAGAATGTTTATTAACTAAAAATGATTTGAGAGAAATTATGTGTTGTTTAATACTTATGGAGATAGGATTTTAGGAGAAAGAATTCAACCATCAACTACAATTTATGCATTCATTCCACAGTATTGATTCCCGTTCTATGGTTTAATCACATAGCTAACGATTGAGACCTTTGGTCACGATTTGCAATTGTTGGTGTTTAAAATTATATGGCACTTAAGGTCAAGACCCACCACAATATAAAAACTCTTTAAGATCTTAGAAATAATATGAACACATAATTCACCTAATTGTTTGGTCATGCATTGGTTTCAACTAGTTTGTTTGATTTAGCTAACATGTGTTTACCTTATTATCAGAGCTTAATGCACATTTCATCATCGATTCAATAAATATCATTTGCAACTACTATTTGAAGAAAAGAACATTAATCCAATCAAATAAATTAAACAAGAACATGAATCAAATAGGTGTTAGGATTTACTCTTTTTAGATTTGATTAATTGCCTCAAAATATTTTTAATATAAATGTCTATTTATTGTGTATTCAAGTCTTTCATTATAAATAAACATTGAACAACTTAGTACTAACAAATAAATTTTTTCATGGCTGTGTAAGAGGAAGGTATCCATTCAAAGTTATCTCAAGGGTAAAGAAGTAATTTTACAAGCTCAAAGTATCCGTCGGAAGGCTTCTGATATAAAGGGTTCCGACCTCATCATCAGAAGACTTGGACTATGAAGGTTACCGACTGAGTGCTCCGTTCAGAAAGCTCAATCGTACAATCAAATTTATCCTTATGTTTCCTCCAAGCAAGAATTCAAATTTATTCAAAAGGATGAACGACTATAAGGACACTTGTGATCGTCTGTAAAGTCAGTACGAGGATGATGGCAGACAAGATTGTGCTACAACATTGGACAGATCAAAAGAGACAAAACACAGTACCGAGCGCATAACAGAACAAGTCAGCCTTCAACACGTGTTCAGAAGACAGATTCATTGAAGTCCTCCGACGAGCAGAATTTGTCTATAAATAGAGAAGGACTTCACAACTTGCAATTGAGTTGATTTTCTGAAGCTGTCAACACTCTGCCGAAAAGAGATCTGAATCTTAAGTTCTTATACTTCTGCATTCGGATCACTTTGAGAGATATGAAATTTATAGATCCAACCCTTACTGCTACCAGCCAAATATTAGTAGTATTTTGTTGTAATCATCAAACACTTATGAAGGCTTCCCTCACGGAGATCCCAGAAAGTCATTTGGTGAATTGTAAATACACACGTGAGTGTATACACTTAGCTGCACACACTCACAAAAACACCGGCCAATGCTTGTATTGTTCTTGTTTGGGAGTGTTCTGTTTATCTTCTCTTTTCTTGTAAAGGCCTGCAACCCAAGTTTGCTGCTGGCTGACACTTGTAATAGTTAGGATAAATAGTCGATCTCTATTACAAATACAAGTCTGACCAGCTTGGTAGAGGATTAGTCAGTTAGTTGGTAAACCTCTATATATCCTGTATGATTTACTTTTCTGCATTTCCTTTCTGTTTTTGATTACTATCATTTCTGTCTGGCAACCTTGAATCCTCCAGAATCAGAGAACTCTGTTTCCACATAAGGCATCTGAATTAGCATAACTTTTCTTGACATCATTTTAATCAGAAGCATTACTTAGTAAATTCAGTAGTCTTTCACTGCACTAAAACCCATTCATCAATTCAAGGGTGATAATTTTCCAAGTTATCTGATTTAAGAAAAAAAAGTTTGAATAGGCTATTTAAATCCCCTTCTAGCCTATATTGAGCTCAGTGGAACAAACAATAAAAAATATTATTTCAATAGTACAATTGTAGCTGTGATTTACAATTATGCTCCCACATTCTTGATTCGCTCACTTGGTTGTCACTGTCCACGAAGAACACCTTGGTCAATTAGGTATACATAAGCCAAAGTCATTAGATAATGTTAACGTCTAGTCGCATTATGTACCCACTTAATTATAAGGAAATACAATTTTTACATCCATTTAATCGAAATTTGGATACTATATACCTTATATTTTTTTTTTACAAGTGTACGAGCTTTTGAGTTTATTATTCAACATTTACAATAAGATTTTAATTACTGTCTATTTAATTCTTACGGCTCGATCATGAATTTGATTTCCTTGATATTTGATATTTGATATTTGAAGTCACATCATATTTGGCGTGTTCACGAAGCTAGTTTTTGGAACTATGTTCCAAAAACCACAAAAAACCTTGTTCACATACTAAAACAAAAA
>JAOWAN010000049.1:3204670-3234913 GCA_028566635.1 Lobelia cardinalis
AAAGTGTTTGATTTGTGTTTTCTCTCAAAAATGGGTGTTTCTCTCTCTAAATTCTTGCACAAAAGATGGATCTCTCTCTTCAAAAAATTTGTGAACCCTTTGAAAGGTGAAATGAGGGTGTATTTATAGGTGGAGGGGAGAGGTTCAGGCCTGGTAAAATGTCCAAAATACCCTTGGAGGTAATGATAGCTTTTTACAAATTGAACAATGCTGATTTTTGGAAACAGACATTCTGGGCCGGTCCGGCCCAGAATTCTGTTTCCAGAAAATCAGTTTTTTTTTGGACTTTTGCTTCAAGATTCCTTTGGAATATCATGAATATATTCTTTTGGAATAAAATGATAATATTCTTTGCTTGATTTTCTTCACTAATGATGAGATTTTTGGCTTGATTTTCTTCCATAATGATGAGATTCATGGCTTTATTTTCTTCCTTGGCATGATGATGTCCCCCCTTGATTTGATTTATTTGAGAGAAAGTCTTCATTTTTGTCTCCTCCCTAATTTATCCTACAAAACAAATTATATGTTACATTAATAATATATAAAATACAATATTTGAATATATATATATATATATTTATTTGAATGTAAGTAACATTTTTTATAAATGCCACTTTTAACTCTTTATTTAATTAAAACTTCGGTAAAAAGCCTTTATTCACCGGGGTCAAAAATTGGGTGTCTACAACGAGTATTTACCTGTGTAGATGATGCCAAGCATGGAATCCACGAGTCTTTACCTTCAATTTTGATCCAAGTCTTCACCTTCGATTTCCCTCCTCCGCTAATGCTGGGAGTCTTCACTGCCTAGAACCCTAAATTTGAATTGGCTTCGGCGTTGGTTTTTCTAATTAGAAGATAGATGTCCCGTCATAGATCTGGGGTTAACAATGTGGTTAGTTAGTTAATTTTCTTTTTAAAATAATTGATAAACAAGGATTACCAGTAATATCCTTTTAAATCGTGGTCACGTGCCTTGTACATGATAGTTAATGGAGGAATTAACGTCAAATTGACGACATGGACCATTTATGGGCCGATTTTACGAACTTGGACCATCTATTTTGTATTTTTTAGTTTAGGGGCTACCCATAAAATCAGTCAAAGTTCAGGGACCATTTACAAAGTTGTCCCTTTAACATAATTGAGTAATGAGTATTATAATAAAAATATCATCAATTTAACACTTGCCAACAATTTTTTTATTTAATTTGTTCTTATAAGCTAATGAAGTAGTGGTTTTAATGAGTTATTTATCATCTTATTGTAAACCATATTTAATATTTTTGTATATCAAATTTTAACTTTACATGCAACAAATATAATGTGTCCTTATTAAGAGTAAGATGTTATAGACCAGATTAGGGGTGGAAATTGGAAAGAAAAATTCCGATATTCGTTGAATTTGATTCGAAAATTTTCAATTTTGACTCGATATTTTTTAGTCTGATTTTCAAATTTTCAATTTTTTCGAAATATTTCGAATTGAAATTGGAATCAGTTTGAAAATTTTGGAAATTTCAAAATTCAATCTGAAATATTTCCGAAACTCAAATTTCAAAATTTTGTTTAGTAAGTTTCGTATTATTTATGATAGAAATTTATAATCTCTATTTGTAATAGATGTTTGTGTTAGTTGCTAAGTTCTATGGCTTCGTATGCATTTTAATATTTTTCATTTATTTTATCATTAATTGTTTGTTTTAACAAGGTTCGACATGGAAATTCATAATTTTTCAAAAATGGAAGATTCTAGATTTCTAAAACTTTTTGAAAAATTCGAAAAATTTTGAAATTTTGAAATTTTGAAAATTCTGAAAAAATGCACACTTTTTGATATTGGAATTTATTTTAGATTTCGAAAATTTTTGGAACGGAATTGAAATCGACTCTTTCATTCTAATTTTTTTATAATTTTTTTTAAATATCAAATTTTCGATTCGATTCGATTCGATCCGTTCGATTTTCTGCCATTCAACAAGATATGTATTTCATTTTCACGTATTCCATCTTTTTCCCATATTGAATTTATAATTTGATATAAGGTTTAATTGTTAAATTGGTAAATTAATGAATTTGACAATTAAGCCCTTTGATTAATTGTTAAAATTTCTTGTAAGGTAAACTGCAAAAAAAAAATCACTCAATTATACTCATTTTTTACATTCAGTCACTGAAGTATTTTTTTATTATTTATCATCATCGAACTTTTATTTTTCTATTGAAAGGCTATTTCGTTATATTTTTCCGTTAATAGGTCATTAAGTCACTTATTTTGAAGGATAAAATGGTCCATCAAATCAAAATTATGATTTTAAAGTATGATGGTGTATTATGACACTTTTAAAGGATAAAGGTGACTTAACACCGCCACCACTATCAAGACATTCACCACCGTTAGCCAAATCTCGTCACCGCCACCACTATCAATTTTCTATCTTTGTTAACATTAATCGTCAGCTTAGCCACTACATGGTTTATGAATATCAGGGGCCTCCAAGAATCAGCAGAGGTTCAATGAAAATGAATCAATTTTGCACCAAGATTATCACATACTAACGTTCAGTGCTATTCCACAAATGTAAAATTGAGAGGAAATTGTGCAGGCTTCAAACATAACCAATACCTTCAACACAACATTTTAAACATTACTCACAAACTTTTCGATGGGATTTTTTTTTTAGAAAGCAATGAAAAAGTATCAATTTTGCACCAAGAAAGACAAACCAAAGTCCTGATTTGTGATCCCAAAGAATGGCTAGAACTAACAATTGGAAATTCACAAGTGAAACTCCAATTTACAGAGTGAATGATTGCAAATAAAGGTAGCTAAGGTCGGGCTGTAACAATAGAAAAGCGAGGAACATGCCTCGCAGGGGTGAACTAGTTGTGAAATTGGGAGAAAGCTGCGAGAGAAGAATGCCTCAATGAAATCCATGCCTTCTCGATCATTCAAGAACGTCGCCGGCGGTGGGGGTGATTCTTCGAGACCGCGTAGCTCCATAAACAATAAGCAAATGTGAGAGGATTCCTCAGATTGACCAAAGATCAGATTGAGAATCCAGATCTGATTCCCACCATCGCTTCTCTCTCTCAGCCGACAGCTCCTCACCCCCCTCTTCAGTGCGACCGGTGTTGGGGGAGTAGGAGAGCAAGGGAGGAGGGGGAGACGGTTGGGGGTGTTGTTGTTCTTGGGTGGTGGGGGTTTCGGTTGGGGTGGGGGTGGGATTGAGGTTTTTTTTTTTTTCTCTTTTATAAATTAAAATTTGGATCATTTTTATATTAAATTAAATATATATATAAGTTCATAAAAATTGAATTTTTTAACTTTTAAAGGATATAACGTATTTTTTATTATTTATTAATTATTACAAACATAATATTTATATTTTGAAAATTTCATAATAATCCCTCCTATTTTAAAATTATAATTTTTATTTGATGTACCATTTTATCCTTCAAAATAAGTGACTTAACGATATATTAAAGAAAAAATATAACGGAATAGTCTTTTAACAAAAAAATGAAAATTTGATGATGATAAATAATAAAAAAATACTTCGATAACGTAAAAAACGGGTATAGTTTGCGGTCTACCCTTTCCTGTATCATTGTGCACTGCCTTTCGGCATTTTCTTACAGAGGTATACCAAATCCGTAATTCGAAAAGGAAACATGGGCAAATCTGTTAATTATAGTTTTCGTCGATCTGCGAAAATCCCCGGGAAAAATGCTTTCCCTCCGGTTAGGTTAGAACCCTAATTTGTCAAATTTATTTTGCAAAATTCAATCCAAAGTACCAAAATGGACGCACACTCGTCTCACTTAACAGCGCCACTCCGCTCACGGAGCTCACAGTCGCCGTCGCCGTCCCACTCCGCCTCGGCCTCCGCCACTTCATCCATCCACAAGCGCAAGCTCCCTCCCACCGACGACCACGCGCCGCCGTTCCCCTCGTCCTTCTCCGACACCCGCGATGGCGCCCTCACCTCCAACGACGACCTCGAGAGCATCAGCGCCCGCGGCGGAGGTGGCGGCGCGGAGTCCGACTCCGACGACGAGTCTGAGGAGGTCGTCGACGATGACGAGGAGGAGTACGACGATTCCGCCATGCGGAACTTCACCGCGTCTCGGCTGGATAACAACAATGCCGGCCCTACTGTACGGAATACTAAGCCTAAAACGGAAAGTTCTGTTAAAATTGAGCCTTCCGAGGTTGGAAAAGAAGGCGGAGCCGGTGGTTCGGCAGCTGCGTTGGTACCGCCTGCTGTGCCAGGGATAGTGGTAAAGGAGGATATGGTGAAAAATATTTTTACTGATAATTTACAGACTAGTGGAGCTTACAGTGCTAGGGAAGAGAGTTTAAAGCGAGAGGTAATCTTCGTCAATAACTAATTATTGCGTGGATACTGTAATGTATTCGGTTAATTGATTGATGCAACTTGTTTCGTAACTATGCAGGAGGAAGCAGGAAGACTCAAGTTTGTATGTGCATCAAATGATGGTATTGATGAGCATATGGTTTGGTACCTAATTTCTCTATCTTAAATCACTTTATGCTGCGTCCATTTCTGCTTTCATGGGACTTTGCTTTAGTTAAATTGTATTCTAATACTATGTGGTTATTAATGCTATGGATTCTCAAACTACATGCTAACTTTGATTTTCAACTAATGCTCAACGAATGAAATACAACTAGAAGTTGGGACATTGTTTTGGATCCCAAGCATTTTGTTATTTCAATTCAGAATATTGCTATGACATTCGAAGTTGTCTGACATTACTTCTCGGTTTTCGTTTCCGCAGGTTGATAGGATTGAAGAATATATTTGCGAGGCAACTACCAAACATGCCTAAGGAGTACATCGTTCGTCTGGTGATGGACAGGTGTGTGGCGAAGTATGCTAAAATTATAACTTGCTAGTTGCTTTATCTTGACATCCTTATTTGTATTGAAACACTCCATTATTCCTGAAAATCACTGAACTCTGTGATGCTTTCCTATGATAGCCGCATATAGGAAAATATACAGATTCAATCAGTTTCAAGTTCATGATACATCTGTTATTCATTTATTATGCTTACTGTAATTTTTTTGATAGTTTATTGTTTTTAAGCACTTATGACTGTTGGGGATAGTTGTCACATGATTCAATTTTTGTCTGATGCAGAAGCCATAAATCTGTCATGGTTGTCCGGCGTAACCTAGTTGTTGGTGGCATTACATACCGCCCTTATGTCAGGTAATGGTTTTATGATCCTTTGTTGTGCCAAAGGAGGTTTTCATTTTGTTCAACCTATCCACAGACGCTCTGAGACAGCTCTTATTTCCATGTATTCTAATCAAGTTTTACAACCCATATATATCAAAGTAATGAACAAATGCAGTTATCCCATTTGCTTAGATGTCATAGCTGTTGCTTTAGGGACCTAAGAGAAAGTTGGCTATTTGGGGGATAAAGTAGTATGTGGTGTATTACAAGGTGGCCATTTCAAATTTATCTGATAGACCAACCAAATCGTTTTTCTATTTATAACGCTAAAGGAAGCTGTCTTTTCATTTTCATTCATTTGATTTGCCACTTTTGTTTCCTTCTGATGATGCAGCCAAAAGTTTGGGGAGATAGCTTTTTGTGCAATTACAGCAGATGAGCAAGTAAAAGGTTATGGCACTAGGTTGATGAATCATTTAAAGCAGCATGCGCGCGATGTAGATGGGTTAACTCATTTTCTTACTTATGCTGACAACAATGCTGTTGGCTATTTTAATAAACAGGTTAGACATTTTGAAGTGTTTGTGGTGGATTATTAACATTGTACAAGAGCCATACCAGTTTTATTTAGCTTGTGCTAGCTACGCATATTACTGTTACATGTCTTGCTTGCTTTATATGCCCTTCGTGTAAAAAGAAGAAGGCTTGGGTCATTTTGTGAATGGAAGTCTCTTTGTTGGAAGATGAACTGCAGGAGCCAAAGAGGAATAAAGTGAAGTATATAAAGTTTTTCATCAGTTTTGATTGCTTTCTTCTCTTCGTTTTAAAAAAAATTCGGAACTATCTAGCTTGCAGTGAATATACCATATCTTATACCCACTACTTGAAGGAGCATCTCTAGTCTTTTTGGAATGTTTGGGATCTGTTAGCATGTTTTGGATATATGAGCCATTATGTACTAGTCTTATGTTTCTAAGTCAGGAAGGGTGAAATTGAATATGTTTGCTCAGCTTTTGCACCTTTTGAAAGTCAATCACTCAATTTTTAATTTATATATATATATACACACGAGGTATACCCATGCCAGAGGGGACGTGAGGTGCAATTTTTTGAAAAATTTGGGGAATATGGGAAGAATTAGGTGAAACGTGTAAAAAATTCTTAATATTAAAGATTTGGGAGGAGGAATAATTCGAAATAGGGTAAATTGCAGCAAACCCCCTCAAACTATCTCGATTTTCCCGGTTGACCTCCCGGATTTACCAAACCCAACAGATAACCCCCTCTATTTACTAAACCCGAAAACCTGATCAGATTAGGAAAATGGACTCTAGTAAATTACAATAATGCCCTTAACTTTTCCCTTAATTTATGGCTGAGCCATATTCATTTCCCTCAAGACTTCATCTCCTAGAATTTGCAAAATCCATTCTTTCTCATTGTTGATCTCCAAACTCAAAAATCAAAATTAACAAGGGTTTCTTTCTTATCCCAAAATCCAATTATTACCCATAAGATTAAAACTCTCCTATAAATAATCCCCCCAATTACCCCCCCTCCAATCCCAATAAACACTTCTCACCTTCACTTTTGCTCAGCTTCTCTCTGGAACAGAGCATCATGGCAACAACCGTGGGGTAAATGGTTTTCAAGACGGAGATGAAGATGGAAACTATAGAAGTGAAGGAAACAAAATAGTACTCCCTCACTGGAGTCAACCAACGGCCGTATCGCCAACGACCTCCCAGACCCATCAAAAGTTGTCCAAATCACTAGATCTGAACACCTAGCCGCGAGCAGCACCGAAGCAGCGGCAGAAGCTACATTAGAAGCGGCACTGCCAAGAAACGAAAGTAATCCGGTTGTGGGAGACTACGGCTCATCCAAAAACAGGTACTCTGGAACCCTATACGCACCGTGAGTACAAACAATCGCAAACCTGCCGATATCATAACATATCCGACGTTGAAAAATGTTTGAAGCTTATAGCCTGATCTGTCGTTGAAAAATGTTTGCTTTATGGTATATTTTGACTTTAGCAAAGTAGTTAATCCCGGATAGCGGTGCGTGGCGGCCGACCCCGAAAGTGGGATAGCGGGATGACCGCTATTTGATTTTTTTTATATATATTTTTATATAATTAATAATCTAAAATTATATGCATATAAATACTAAAATAAGACAAAAATGACAAATATTACCTAAATTTCATAACGTTTATAATAATAATAGCAATAAAACTTATAAGTCTTAAAACAATAACACAACTGACAATGTTGTCCCCAATTGATTTAAACAATCCTTTTTCGGTACTCATAAAACCGGGGGAAAGAGCTGGACCGGTGATTGATTCACCTTGGCTAGGATTGCTGGCCATTGCTGTTGTCTGTTACAAAGAATGAAAAAAAAAAGAATAAAACATAAAGATAATCAGACTTCAGAGACATAAAAAAAACGAACAAAAAAAAGAAAAAAAGAGAAGAAAAAAAAGAAAGAAAGAAGAAAAGAAAAAAGAAATAGTAGAAGACAGATTAAACAATCGCCAGAATAAAGAAAAAAAAAGAAAAATAAAGCGACATAATAAATAAATAACAGAGAAGAAAAAAAATAAAGAAAGAAGAAAAAGAAAGACCGACAAGAAAGAAAGAAGAAAAAGAAAGAAAGAAAGGAAGGAGTCGCCGCTGCCGGTTGAAAGAAGACAAGAAAGGAAGAAAGGGATCGACTTACCTTCAGATAGAGTCGCCGCCGCCGTCGCTTGAAGATAGGGAAGGAGGAGTCGCCGATTGCCCTAATTTGTCGATCGATTAGAGCCTTGAGGGCAGAGATCGATTTTTGGCTCGCCTAATATCAACCGAGGTATGAATTTAGGAGCTATTTACTATCCTACCCCAGCCTTCATGATTTCTCCCCAAATATTAAGGGGCTTTTTAGGAATTTTCGAAAACCCACTATTTGACCGCGATTCGGCCCGCGATTTGGCCGATATTAGCGCCGCTCCGGCCATCCATCCCGCTATTGAAGATGAATAGCGGCAGCCTCCCCATCCGCTCCGCTATCCCGGGATAGCGTCGCTATTGGCCGCTATTGACTACTCTGCAGGGCTGCTGAAGAGATGATTGTATAACTTTTGGGTATATCCCAAGTTCTTGGATGCTTAGTCTGCAAAGCTATGATAAAGAGAGATTCAATTCAAGAAGAACGGTATTTTGGGCATGAAAAAACTAACAAATACACTCCCGAGTAGTATTATACGGAAAAACCATATTTACACTCGGGCGGGCGCAGCTTTTGGGCCTAGGTGCGGCTAGGCGCTAGGCCCTGTTTAGACATAAAAAGAACAGCCGATTTGCCCCGTGCCTTAGAAAGAGAGGCGACGAAGAGAGAGGGGGGAAGGGAAAGAGAAAGAAAGATGGAGAAAGTCACCAGAGGAGAGGGTCGTATGTCTTGCGTAGGAGGAGAGGGAGAATGGGCAGCGATGTCGCAATCTATCTCTGTCGATTTGCGAATGAGATATTAGGTTATGAAAGTTTCAATTTAACCAATTACCCCCCGATCTATGTTTACTTTTTTTTAACATTTAAGCCCTTAAAATTTCTAGTATCATACTTTTATCTCATTATTTTATAATGTTATTTATTTGGCCTTTTTTCTTTTTTTTACACATTTTTCCTGTTCTTTTTCCATTCTTTGATTTTTCTTCTTTTATAATAGCTATTCAAGTTACATTTATGCATAATATTATAATTTAAATCTATATATTTTTCTATAAAAACCTATAATTTTAATTTAATTGAGCATATTAAAATATATTTATATTTTAAAACATTTTTAGACTTCGTCACTCGGGCGTGCGCTCGCCTTGCTCCTTGCGCCTAGGCCCCGGGCACACCTTTTGCGCCTTGGTGCGCCGTAAGCCTTTAATAACTATGCACTCGGGTCGTGTGTAATTTTGGTAGATAGTGGGTGTTATCTGTTGGGTTTGGTAAAACAGGGGGGCAACCCTAAAACTCATGTAAGTTTGAGGGGGTTGGCTGTAATTTACCCTTTGAAATATTAAGAAATTGGGGGGGAAATGTGTAAGATAGGGGATTGATTAGACACCTAAGTGTCAAATCAACTCCTTTCATTTATACAATAATATATATATATATAGTTAGACTCATCCAACTTGTGACATTTTTAAAATGTGCTTGTATGATGTATAAATCCTGACTTCGCCACTGCATCCAAACCTTGTCTTTTAAATTGATAGACGTAATGGAATTAAACCTAGATTTGTCCTGGAAGTTGTAGATTGCAGAAAACTAATGTGAAAGGTATTTCCATTTTAGTTATGGATGACACATATTCCAGGACTTCCACTATTAGAGTAGACAGACAAGGTTACAATCAAAGCATGTAGCCCTGTTTAGGCATTACATTAGGTAGCTAGCATAAGCATATTAAGGATCTTTTCTATTTAACTGAAAGCTGTAGTTTATGGTTTATAGTTATACCCGATGATTTATAGTGCGATTTATTGGCTGGTGATAAAACCTGGATGCTGTCTGAATCAGCTATTGAGAAGGGCTTATGGGTTGTCGTAATTTTTGTGTTTTAAGGATGAAGAGAGAGAAACAAATTCTGGGAATTAAGGATTTAAATTTAAGTGTCATGCAAATGGAAAATTTTGTTAATGGAGGGGTGAGTTTCTAATGTTTTTTAATGTACAGCAATAACAAGGCTTTACAGTTTAGAGTTTTTTTTTTATTTTTAAAAATGTTGTACAAAGTTTATGCTCCTGAACTGAATCAACACTACGCAAATCATTAATAGAAACCATAAACGTCTAAAATAAACCTTGACATGTTTTTGTTTCTTATACCAGGGCTAAGCTACTCAAAAATACATTTCTTTCTGTATGTTTAAGTAATGAATCTTCTCCCTTTTGAAATGGTAGGGCTTTACAAAAGATATTTTCTTGGACAAAGAACGGTGGCATGGGTATGTATCAACACCACTCCTGTTTACAAATATGATGCTGTGATAAGCCATATGGTGCTGATGTGCTCCACTTTACACTGTCTTTGTATAGTTCTTAATAATAGTCATTTGTTGGTGCTACAAGCCTACAATATGCCTACCCTAAATAATTTGTCTATATCTGCTTTGAGTTCTTGGTTTCTTTTTTTGTTCTTGAAGAATCTTTTACGTACCACTAATGTCCTAGTATTTCAGGTATATAAAGGATTATGATGGGGGTATCCTTATGGAATGCAAAATTGATCCAAAGCTTCCATACACTGATTTATCGACTATGGTTCGCCGTCAGAGGCAGGTAAAACTCATTGGATGTGACAATGTTTGCAGAAGGCTTTTAAACTGGCAGCGTAGGTTGGAATAATTGATTGCATCATACTTCGGGCATATACCTCCTAATTATCGAGTTGAATTACTACATTTAAAGTGCCAAGGACGTGTTAAAGTGTTGAATGTATTAGAGCAAACTAATTCAAAACTGTGTCTCTGCTTCACCATTTTTGCATTAATGTTCATTTTCTCCTAGAAAAAGGAAAAAGAAGAGGAAAAAGGAATGCCCGCAGTCGCCATATATTTTCAAGTGGTTCTTAAGCAGTGCATGCATTTATCAGTGAAAATGTCCACGTCTGAAAGGAATGCCTGCAATCACCATATATTTTCAACGATTTCTGTAAGCAGTGCATGCATCTATCAATGAACATGTCCACCTCTAAGTTGAGCCTATCATACGTAATTGTATTTGTAAATAAAGGTTGAATTATGAAGTACTTAACAAATATTCTACTCTTGACATGTAAAGGGGATGCAAGCTTGGATGGATATTGCATAGTTTAATTATTTAGTTCACCCTCAATAAAGGCAGGGGATATCTAACCATCATTTGTTACCAAATCTGCGTAAAGGATCATCAGCACACTGTTAAGTTCTAATAGTGATTGGATGTTTATGCTGGCAATAGAAATGATTTATGAAATATGCAATTTGCACAGATGCCATTTGAGATCTATTTTTCTCACTTGTTTTTTCGTTTTAATTTGAGGACTAGTTGGCCTGTTAAACAGTCCATGGCTCCATTCCATATGCATTAAATTACACTTTACTTAAATGTAGGCTTAAAGGTGAAAATTTGCCGTGACTGAGAAATTTAGATAGTTATAAATGTTCTAATTTCAGTTTGGGAATTTATTATTCTGAACCAGTGGAGCATTGATAATCACATTGGTCTCTGTAGGCCATTGATGAAAAGATAAAAGAGCTTTCAAACTGTCACATTATCTACCCTGGAATCGATTTCCAGAAGGTCTGTGCCATAACTTGCTAGTTACCTTCTTCAAGTTCTATTTGTTCACCTTGAATTATCTGTTTTTGCTATATCTTTCCACATATATATATATATATATATATATTCACAAGTCCATATGTTCCACTTATAATATCAACATACGCATATGTATATGCGATTTGTTCATTATGATTAAATATTATGCTTGGTCTTAAAAGAAGGCCTCATTGATATGTAACTAGTTGAGATGCCTTTGCCTCATTGACCTAACATGTACAATCCCTTTTTTTTCCACCAATAACAATGGCACACATATTGCTGTTGAATTGACATTTTGGAGATAGAAACTCAATCCTTAAAAACTAAATTGAAAACTAATTTGTAATTTATAAAAATGAGTATATTCGTATAAATTTTAGGTCAAAGTGCAAGTACATGGACAAAAAGAAAATAAAAATCAAAAGTGGGCTCTGCATGGAAAAGAATTGTAAAGATGTCACTCTTCTGGATGTTTGAAGTACCTGTGTTCACACTTAAGACTATTGGTCGTTGATAAGCGCATCTTGTTCTAAATTCTCTTGTGGCATGATTACATCACAATGAGTAAATTTCAAGCCTAAAGATATCCATACTGGTTTTAAACAGGGTTTATATTTATGGTACTCGTCCGTCGCGCAAAAAGATGGACACTTTGACCAAATTCACAAATTACGAGAAGGGTGGAAAACCTACTAATTTCTGAAATTTCCATATGAAGGTGAACCCAGTGTAGAAAGCTCCTGCTCAAGCAGGGGCTCAAATATATACTTCCCAAAAAGGGCAGGTAATACTGTCATGTGGGATTGGCCAAAAGGGAAATATCCCTCTTCAAGTGGGACAAACTAAAAAAAAAAGGTGTCCGTCTTGGATGGAGGGACGAGTGTTTATTCCTTTTTTCCTTAGAACTGTAGGCCACTTTTCTCTTATTTTAAAGCTTGTCTCATTCTTTTTGTTTGCTTTCAAGACAAAGTATGCAGTTATGAGAAAGGAAATAAAGCTGGTATTCCTTTTCCATGAAAACTAAAGCATATATGTCAGAATTATCATTGATCCCGTTCAGTAATTTATATATTCATGATCACAAAAAAATCATGAACATTTCCTGATCTGGAATTCCTTTCCTTTTCCCGCTACTATCAGAAAGAAGCTGGTATTCCGAAAAGAATAATCAAAGTCGAGGACATCCCTGGTTTAAGTAAGTTGTTCCAATCCTTTGTATTTATATTGGTTCCTTGCACATGCTTTCTTTAATTGGTATCAGTTAATTTTCTATTATGTTCTTACATATCTTATTTCAAGTCTGCCTAACGCTTTCTAATCCGATTAATTTTTAGCATATTCAAGCGTCATCGTGTAATCTTTTGATCTGACAGATGAAGCTTAAAAAACGAATACATTTTTTTTCGATCTACCTAGAATCATCTTTGTGACCAAATGAGTTGATTTAAAATTATGATTGATTGAGTGCAATTTTCTTGCGTCAGTTTCAGTAATTCCTTGGCTGCCTGAGCTTATGATAAATTTTTTAAATTTAAGTTCACAACCTTGATATTAATACCCAGTTCTTAGTCTATGTCAAATAGTTGGAGTGAACATGTAACATTGCTCAATATTACAATTCTTCCTTAAATATATATTATACGTAGCACATAATGTGCAAGTCCTCCAAGTTTGGGATTACAAATATCTTCCTTGTGAGTAGATCAAAGTGGCCTCTTGATGGTTGTCTTTTTGGCTTGTGATATGCACGTAACAGACAGTGTAGAACGGAGAAGGAAATGGATTAGGTCTGCCATGAGAGGCTGTCTATAGTTTCCAAACTTGTGTATCTACATTTGACCGTGCATGTGAGAGGAATCTGATGACAGTGCTCCTGAAGAAAGTTGGCAAAGGATGGAGACCATGAATTTTTGACGGATTAGCTTGTGCACGAGGTTAGGGTTGTTTGAATATATAATTGGAAGCGTTGCGCGGTCATTTCATTTAGCTTTTCCCATCGAACTATTTTACTAACATAGGACTCGCTTTCAATTATAATCATTGATAAATTTTAATTTGTAGCTAAATTAGATATAAGCCCACTGCAAATTAACCCGAAACACGTGTGGAAAGTGCAATCACTCTTTCTACGGAGAATTATATAGTTAAGTTCTCCGCAAGCAAACAGCCAGTGGTTTCATACCTCTGGGAAAATGATAAATAATTTGCTCATTTTTATTTGTATATGAACAGCTCAAGTGCCACAGAGAGTACTACTTTCTTGACACTTTAAGACTAGTTGGCTTCTAGTAATATCTTACTTATTATATGTGCTACAGAGTTTCTTACCATGTTTTATTGATGCAATGTTGTTGTGTCTACGTTTTCTCGTGATTTGCAATGTGAGTTGATATTGATACCAATGGCGCAGGGGAAGCTGGGTGGACTCCAGATCAATGGGGCCATTCTCGGTTCAAAACAGTCAATTCTTCTGCAGATGGTACCTCAAATCAAAAATCATTGACTGCGTTTATGCGATCTCTTATAAAGGTAATTCTAGTAGATATTTTCTTGTCCTTTCTGTAAAGAATACGTTAACGAAGATGATGCTTAGATCTTAGATAAGTGTGTCTTGAAAATTATCTTTGATCAGTGTAATTTTCTGTATTATTCCGAAAGATAGTTTAAAAACTTCGCAAGCATGTCAAGAAGTTGCTGTTAGGCTAAATGTTGATACTTTGTCCATCTGGAATCTTTGCATGAACTTTCCCACATGAATCTTCCTCATAACTAGTCCATTAGTGCCTGGAATCAAAATTCAAAGCTTATTTACAGAAAATGATAGAGCAAGCTATTTTAAAACTTTCTATCTTTATTATTGGAAGTGAATAATTATATGGACAACCAGAGATGGGTGTGCTTATAAAGACCTTTCAATTAAGAGTTTCACTGTAGTTGATTAAAATCGAACAAGACCAGTTGGATTAGTAGGAAGCTGTCATGGAGATTTATTTGAATGCAATGAGGGCTTGGGGAACTTGTTCATTTTGTAAACGAGTTTGTGTCTTGCTCTTAAATATGTTGTTGTCGGGGTGGCTCTCAACCCCCCCCCCCCTCCCTCCGCTCCCAGACTTACACACAATAGTCTCACGACATATGCACGGCCGCATGGGTAATGAAGTAGCAATTTTCTTTATTTTTTTAAGAATGTATTCAGCTGTCTTTATTAATACCTTCCATTGAGCAGGCAATGCATGACCATGCTGATGCATGGCCTTTTAAGGATCCAGTGGATGTCCGAGATGTGCCTGACTACTATGACATCATTAGGGATCCGATGGGTAACTTCTATTCTATCATTTTAATACAGTTAAAATGCCTATGCTCTTTTTCCTGCACTGTGAAATTCCACAATGGAGTTTATTTATCCTTCAATAAATATGTGTGGCTCCGGTGGACATTGTATGCGTTGCAGATTTGAAAACAATGTCAAAGCGTGTGGAGTCAGAGCAGTATTATGTGACATTTGAGATGTTTGTTGCTGATGTCAAGAGAATGTTCGCCAATGCACGAACATATAACTCACCAGAAACCATATATTATAAATGCTCAACAAGGCATGTCACGGTTCCCACTGTTCTACAAAGCTTTTCTTTTTTTCCATTGCACTGTGACTGACAAATAGCAATGCAGGTTGGAAGCCTTTTTCTCAAATAGAGTTCAAGCAGGACTGCAATCAGGTCTAAAAGTTCAGCAGTGACTGGATTTTCCCAAAGCACAGAGACAAGGTTTTGGTTCGTTGTAGGGGTTCGTAAGCTGGACGGCCACGATGATATTTACTTCTTAGCGGTCTTTATAAGATAATACAATTTACTTTGATCCCTAACTTGTAAATTTTTTTCAGTGTAATCATTAATTTAAATTTAACATGTATCATGTGAATGTAGATAAGCTGATCGTATATGAACCCAAGTAGTACTTGCTCAAAACCGGCTTGGTTGGATCTTGAGGTGGTTGTGGGACGAATTTTGTATGATCGTACCTTTCAGTAGCTTATCTGGCTTAGTATGATGATAATGTCAAGGAGAAGTTTGTTCAAAGTTGACTAGGCCTGAGCATAATGCTCATCTTATAAAGTTCAAATCATTTTCAGAGTTTGACTTCACCTTATTACAAACCCAATCATACTCGATTTCGCTGTACATGAGTTGAGTTGCTTGCCTTGCTTTTTTATATAGGCAGTCCAAAGCTTGATCTACACCATTTAAAATTTCTCATTGGCCCATTTTATAGATCTAGGAACACTAGGGGTTCTACTTCGGGGGTGCCAAGAATAGGGTTGCTAATGACCTAGCAGACCTCTTCGGATTGAGAGTGTTACCTAGTAGAATACACCAAAATCCAGCTTTGTTTATACATCTAGAACAAAAATGATCACGTCCTGGCTTGTATGATTTATTTACTAATTATTTCTTGAGCTTGGTTCGGGTTTATGAAAGCTAAATCTGCAGAAATTCAGCTTCAGTGATGAAATTGTTAAAAGTCCCAAGGTTGACAATCACCAATTGAAGATGGTCAACAGAACAAAGCTCTATGTTATCTCAACTTCCCGTTCCAAGCCCACGTAATTGTGCATCGAAGAGTCTGCGGTCCTACCATTAAGTGATGAGATGTCAATCCCACATTGCCATACGCGTTGAGATATGAAGTTGGAATAAAGTGCAAGAATTACTCACACGAAGCAAACTGAGAGATTCAAATAAATATAATGTTACGGAATCCTCAACATTGGTTGAAATGTATTACTACCAAAGGTCTGTGGTGCTACAGAACTACAACAATTTGAGCTTCTTTCTCTGTATGCCAAAAGCCGTCTATGAGCTACAAATTCAACAAAGCCTCCACTAAAAAGTGTCTATAGTAAAGCAGATTTAAGGGATTTTGCAAAACTTTCTAATTCTTTGATTCCTTCTGATGAGGATTTAGCCTCGCCGAGTATTCTCACCATGGCGCTTCCAACTATCACACCATCAGCTCCCCACCCAGCTATCTGCAACAAAGAAGTTTGCAAATGGTTTCAATTGCATCCAGCAGTTACCTACTCAGCGTCATGCCAAGGAGATGAAACGAACCTGTTTTACATGCTCGGGCTTCGAAATGCCAAAGCCAACTGCCACTGGCTTACCTGTCTCCTGCAAAAAGCAGGTTTCACAAAACTCATGAATGGAAGAATTTATTCTTTAGTCATGTTCAGTATGTAGCATTACAACTGATTACTGAATCCCAAAAAGTTAAGATTCTAGTCTCCCATAAACAGTGGTATTCTTTTTCTAGCAAATCTAATGCGGATTATGACAGACATGTTGATTTCAAAGACCAACCTCTTTAATTTCCTTCAGGAGAGTTTGAACCTTAGAACTTATTGAAGTGCGAGCACCAGTAACTCCAGTTGCGCTTACCTGTTCGCAAATACAATCAACAAGCAATTTAGACGAAGTTTCTTTGCATCGTACAGTATCACTGTGTTCCCTTTCCTTGGGGTTTGACAAAAAAAATATTGTTTATGGATATCTTGATCTGGAGAGAACCAAATGCAAACCCAGGTGCTTAGGAAAGGCTGAGTTGATTTAAGCTGTGGTTGGCTCGTTGATTTAAGCTGTGGTTGTTGAAGTGAACATACTTATTAACATGTACACCCAACCCATCCAAGGGAAGCGGACAGTGATGAGAGTAAATAGTAAGTGTTTGGAAATGCCATAGTGCCAAATGAATAAACAAATAGATCAAAGATTAACCAAAAAGGAGGAAGCATAATCTGCAACATAGATCAACCACATATGACATACCCACTGTCAAAGAGAGAAACTTACAAGGTACACAAAACCTTCTGAGGCAGCAACAATTGATTTCATTCGTTCTCTTGGAGTAGTGGGGGTTGTCAGCAATACCTTCAGAACATACAAGAAAACCACGAGACTGGGTGTAAATGACATAGCCAAATACGTCACATCCACATATATTGAACCTAGAAACGTATCTGACTGACATAGCACAATCATTTGAAATGGGGAAAGACATGGAAAACAAACCAACTCAATATTCTTCTTGGCAGCCTCCTCTCTTAAGATCTTTGTTTC
Organism: Lobelia cardinalis; assembly: GCA_028566635.1. Classification (NCBI taxonomy): domain Eukaryota; kingdom Viridiplantae; phylum Streptophyta; class Magnoliopsida; order Asterales; family Campanulaceae; genus Lobelia; species Lobelia cardinalis. The sequence goes on from JAOWAN010000049.1 coordinate 3,222,343, forward strand.
CTCCAGAGGGATATCTGGAACAACCAGCCCTGAAGAGAAGAATTTGGAGTAAATATTAAAAGCAGGATCAACTCCGAACCGGCGAAAATCAATAGTGATGCAGTAGACAAGGACTGATGACTATATGCTCTAAAGTATTTAGCAAAAGTGGCGTGCTCATCCAACAGCTCCGAACAAAACAATCATCTTTGAATTTTTGTCCATGAAAAGCAGCAGCAGTTTCGGTGCAGATAGGTTGCAAGATCAACACAAATTCACTTATTCACAAACCTACAATGTCGGATTATCATCAGTTCAAAGCCAATGCTATTTTCTTTTCTTATATTTTCCATTAAAATAATTGTTGGCAAATCAAAAATGAGAGAGGAAAATACAAGGTTACACATGTGGTATTGTGAAAGATGATGAAAAATCTGACGTATTTAAAACCTTAAAAGCACAGGGAGGAGGAAATGGGCAGAGAAGATGTACATAAAAGGATAAATTTGGTGAAGCATCAATTAAGGAGCCATTGTATAGCAGATCAACTACATGCATCAAAAGTGCTTTGGCAATCAGGCCAGCCTTCAATGACCTGCAATATCTAATTGCAGTTAACTATCAATTTTGAAATGCATGCCGAAATTCAGAGTAGCTACTCAATGTATGTGCTTCCTAATATGTATTCAGGCCAAAATTAGCATGAAATCAGTGTGCATTCCAGTTGTCTCTGTGTATATTTTGATTTACTAATGCATTTTGGCTTTTCTAATCTCCTTTGATTTTGAACTAATCTTACATCTTTTTAAATATTGGAAAAAGAAGAAGATAAGTTGCTTAAGTTATAAATGGCCCCCTTGATAGGTTTAATACTGTAATTAAACGTGCTATCAAGCAGGTGTATGTTAGGATAACCAATTGCTGGCATTTTCTATAACTGCATGTGACCAATAAATATTCTCTACAACTGCAGCAGTTAGCCTTTTCTATAAATAAGAGACAGTTTAGTCTCATTAGGTAGTTTTTGGGAAGCTATGGTTTGGTAAAGATTCATGGGGAATCAGGATCTGATTCATTGGGAATCAGAATCATTCAATCTTCTCCAGTTTGTAATTTTTGTTTCAATCAATAACAATTATTGCTCTACTTGTGTTCTTCCTAATTCTCTATATTAGTTCTATCACTAGTATCAGAGTGACGATCCCAGTGGCCTGAAAATCCCAAGCGATTCTTGTGCTGCATATGATTATGAAGACAAGGAGCATGGTGAGATCTTCTGATGATTGGAACAGGAGCTCGAAGAGTTTCGCACTCGTTTGGAATTGAACGAAGCCAAAACCAAGAAGATGGAGGATCTTCTTGCAGGGATCGCTGCGAAAATAGGGATTCATCAAGGATAATTCCCTAACAGTGACGAAGAGGAAACTAGTTGGGCACAAGGGCCACAAGACACAGCACACGATAAATGGCGAAAGTTGGAGATTTCGATTTTTGCAGGAGATGACGGTTATGGTTGGACGCATCGTTTGGAAAGGTATTTTGTGTTGAAAGGAGTCACGGAAGAAGAGAGGATGCAAGCAATATTGGTAGCATTAGAAGGTAAAGCCCTCAGTTGGTTTCAGTGGTGGGAAAGATGCAATCCGGATCCTACTTGGGAGGGGTTCAAGTTGGCAGTGTGAAGGAGATTTCAACCATCAATGATACAAAATCCCTTTGAATAGTTATTGTATGAATTTGTTGAAGAATTTGAGAAGTACGTAGGAGCATTGCAGGAGATTGATCAAGACTTTGCTAAAAGCATTTTCTTGATAGGTTGAGGTGAGATTATATGAACTTCACACTATTTCAGAAGTCAATTATGATTGCACAAAAAAATTTAGTTTTGAATAAGGAGAGTAGTATTTCATACTGTAAATCTGGTGGATTTTTCAAAAGCACTCCTTTCAGTAGAAGTGTAACTATAGAATCTAAGTCTTTGTCCATTAAAAGGTTGAGAATTCCGGAGTAAGAAGCATGTTGAATGGTTCTGGGACTGGTAGCATTCGAGAAACAGAGGGGTGGACTTTAAGCACTTAGCTGGTGCTGAAATGAGGGGAAAGAGAGAGAAGGGTTTATGTTTTCGTAGCGATAAACCCTACAATAGGGAACACAAGTGTAAAAACAAACAGTAGAGGATGCTTATACTTGAAGAGAAAGAGGAAGAGGAAGAGGAAGAGGAGGAACAAGAAGCGGCATATTCAATGGGATAAGTTACCTTCTTGTGACAACACTTGGGAGTTTGCAGCCAAGATACAAGATAATTTTCCTTCTTCCCAACTTGAGGACAAGTTAGCTCACTTAGGGGGGAGTATTGACTATTGATAGGGTTAATACTGTAATTAAACCTGCTATTGAACAGGTGTATGTTAGGATAACCAACTGACAGGCATTTTCTATAATTGCATATGAGCCGTTAACCTTTTCTATAACTGCATGTGAGCACTTAATCTTCTCTATAACTGCAGCAGTTAGCCTTTTCTATAAATAAGAGACAATTTAGTTTCATTAGGTAGTTTTTGGGAAGTTATGGTTTGGTAAAACTGTGATTCATTGGAAATCAGAATCATTCGATCTTCTCCGGTTTGTAATTTATGTTTCAATCAATAATGGTTATTCCTCTATTTGTGTTCTTCTTTCTAATTCTCTATATTAGTTCTATCACCCCTTTGGGGATAAACTAGTATGAATATCACGACAAATTTTATGGGATATAGGTAGTAAATTAACCATAATAAGTACTCCCTAACTATCTTCCACTTTGGGTTGGCAAATAGTTTAAGACAATGCATTTGACTTTAAAAAAATACAACTAGTGGTCACAATCAATTTATCTGTCCATAAGCAATTTGTGGATACAAATCATCCTTCAATTTCCCAAAATGGAAAGTAACACTATTTTGAGATCGTCTAAACAAGTATGGTGACACTTATATAAGATCGGAGGAAGTATTATACACTACCATGTACTCCAGCATCTTTCACAGTAGTCATAAACTTCTCAACCCCTCGCTTGAGTATTGGGTTATAATACGTGAATAATGCGATTGGACAAGATAATTGTGGCACCACCTGTTTCAAGTTTAAGAATGAATGCCCTAAGATTTTCATTGAGCAGAGTAAATATTGAACAAACATCAATACTAAAAGTTATACTCCAATAGAGACCTACCTCCTTCAGCATTGAGATTATTGCATCAAAATTGGTCCCTTTTGCTAATGAACGTGTGGCTGCAGCCTGAAAGGGAGAGCGAAAATGATTAAACATTTAAATTGTCACGAAAGAATAAAGAATAGAACATTAGGAATCAGCATCTACTCAATGAGACCTGGATGACCGGTCCATCAGCCAAGGGATCAGAATAAGGTACACCCAATTCAATTATATCTGATCCGCAAGAATCTAAAACTTTCAGCGCCTCTGCAGTGGTTGAAAGGTCCGGATCACCGGCTGTGATGTATGGGATGAATGCAACCTTCACAACAAAAGCATACTCATTGGTAAAAAATATATAAGTAAAGAAATTTTTATGTTTTCACAGTGAGATCAGCCCCAAATCACACTTTCTTATAGTTGTAGTGTCTGGCAACAAATCAAATTTAGCTTTACGTTAATGTCATGGGGAAACACCAATAGATAACAGAACCCAGTATAAATGTAAGAATAAAAAAAAGCCTTCGAACTTTGTATCTTCCCCTCTCCTGCAACGTTAAGAGATAAATAAGCCTATTTTCCACCAACCAGGTGACTAGTAGGTAATAATTGCACAACAAAAATTTCCCAATTGGTTGAGGCTATTCATGGCAAATCAACCAAAATAAAACCTATTAGAAAATCGTTTCTCAGAAAAGGAGGATGATAGTTGATTAGGCCAAAATGTAATTTTATGCATTTTGACAGTTAGAATGCAGAATCACTTTGTTAGCCAAACACTTACAGAGCTCTCTATTGAAATTCACTCTAATCCTCCAAAATGATATGCAAAACTCACCCTAAAAATACCTATTGCAGCGACTTTTGATGTTATACTCTTAGCATTCATGTCCATGGAAATTCAAACCCAAATTGTTTTTTATTAAGAGCCTCAACCAAAAATGGAGAGGAGCCCATGCCAATCTTTATAAAATCACAAAACAGGTCAAAACAAATATAAAGCAGATTCCATTATCAATTTCAGTTTAATCAAATGGTTCTTAAATTGAATACTCAGCACATCTCCCCTCCTCCCCCTCAGAAAACAAAAATCGCTAGTTCTAACACACCAACAAAAGCCACAAAAAAATTAACATACATGAAACCGGAAACACCCAAATTCTATCACAATTTTGAAATGAAATCAAGAAAAAGTAAAGCTTTACCTTGCCTTGTTGTTTCAGTTTATGGAAAGTCTCAGACAGACCAACGGTGGTGGTGGAGCCGGAGACGGCTGTTAAAGAGGCCATCACAGGCTTCACTGATTTGATTGCCACGGAAAAGCTACTACGGGAGTTCGTACGGAAGAAAGATTGCGTTTCAGGTTTATTCACGAAAAACGCGGCTTTCAATGCAATTGCCATTACACTCTGTCTTGTACAAACGCTGAACTCCCACTCTACTAGTCCCCTGTGTGTGTGTGTGTGTGTGTGTCAGTGTGTGTTTCGTGATAGGTTTAATTTATATTATTTGGAACAAAATTTGCAGTTATGCCCCTGCTGTTTGGATACAATTTCAGTTCTCCCCTTCAGGGTAGCTTCTACTTCTATCTATGCCCACTTCGGATTTAATCAAACAGCTCACAACGTTAGCTTCAGTTAAAGGCTCTGTTAGACCTCATTAACTAAAGCACACATCCAAGCAGCTTGAGTTCCCTTCTTACACAGTTAAATACACAAGGCAAGCTTAAGCAAGTTAAAGTTTGACCCGTATAATTAACGCGAACTATAAGCAACTTCCTATAACACTTTGAAGCATTTTGTTAGATATTCTCTCTGCATTTCCATGCAATAAAGTTTTATTTTCGTATCGTGAGATTGCAACCCATTTGATATGTTTATGTGGAGAAAAATGAAATTAGAAATCTTATGCATAAGTTCAACATCCAATGAAAAAAAGCTTAGCTTAATTCATTTAGTAAACAAAAATTGTAATTAAATAAACATAAGCTCAACTCTCACCTTGTTTACAGTTTTATTTGTGCACTTCCAAAATTAAAGGGAGCATTGGATTTCAGCCAAACCTTTTGGGGGTGAATAGTGAATACTAATCCAATTAGGGTAATCCAAATTTGATAAACACTAATTAAACGCGGGATAATAATCATTAATCTTCTACAAAATGACATTCCCATTTAATCGTTCCTATCAAAACCAAGGGCAGTACTCTATCTTTAATCAAATGACCCAGGTTAGGTAATTATTAATAATGTGTTAAAATAGAGGGGTGAAAAATGATGAAAGAAAATTGGAGGGATGTATTCCTTTTTACTTGTTTGGTAAGAGTGAAAAAAGGATGAAAATAAAAATTGCTCGTCTTTGATAAAAATGTATTCCTCAAAATTGAAGTGAAAATGGAAGGAATAAGTAAAAGCAACAATCAAATAATTATAAAAATATTTTTTGTAATTTTTACATCTTGCTAAACAAATAAAAATAAAACTCCCTATTTTCCCTATATAAACGTAAGGGAGAGATTGTGCACTCTCGCCATTCTAAAATAAAATGTATATATTCTTTTTGAAATATTTCAAAGAATTGTTCACTTTTCTTTGATCTCAAAAAGAAATAGTTTAAAACAGATTTTTTTTTAACAGCCTTGATTTATTTTTTATCCACACAATTGCTAAGTATACTATTTTCTAAACATTTAATATAATATCTGAAAAATAATACTTCGTTGATTCAAAAGAAGATATTTTTTGTAATTTTTTGAAATATTAAGAAAATAGATTAACATGTTTGTACTATTATTACATAATAATATTAGACTAAAATTTTAGCCGTTTTGACAAATGTATAAAAGAGATTTTTTTTTTTTTTTTTTGGATGAAACTTCACTTTTAACCACTTTTGTTTTTATCTAATAATTTTAACCATTCTACTTTACATAAGCTATTCAATTTAACCTCATCAAAATTGGATGATTATCCTAAATTTATATTTCTTATATTTACCATCGTCTAACACTTATTTAATCATTTATTTGTTAATCCCAATCATATGTCTCCTTTCACCTCTACCTCCACCTTTACCATCATTTTAGACCAAAAACATCACCATTATCACCATTGTCTCCATGATCGCCCCTACCACCACCATCTCCACTATCATCACCTCCGCCTTCATGGCCACCATCACCTCAACCACCACTTCTTATGTTGATTGTGGAGGTGGAGGTGATGACATCAATGGTGGTGGTAGTGATGATGGCGATAGAAGTGGAAGGACATATAGTTAGTATTGAGTTAATGAACAACTGATAAAATAAGTGAGAGGAGAGTAATGAAAGAACCAATAGTTTGGAAAGCTAGTATAAATATATTGGGATTAAAATGGAGTGCTTATATAATGTATAATATAGAAAAGTACAAGAGTGGTTAGAAGTGGAGTCTAATCAAAGTACAGTGGTTCAAACGATGATTACTTTTATCTTATTATTAGCTTCATACTAAAAAGATCTTTTCATATTTTAAAATTCTTTTGACCAATTATTTATAAAAAAAAAATATTACTTTATATTATGAAATTAAAGATAATAATTAATTTTAGTATCTATTGATACTTCAGACACTGAAGTATTAAAATCTAAAATATAATAAAAATTAAAGTTTAACTTACTAAAATTCAAAACGGTGAGAATTTTTTGGAATAGAGGGAGTATTATTTAAAAGCCATTAGATACTTAAGAGAACAGGGTAGTGAAGTGTCTATTAACGGAACCTCACGGCGGTATGCTAATCTCTCTTAGAATAACAGGGGTGGTAGATGTGGTAACTAACTACAAGTTTTTCTCCACTTCCATCTCTTTTACAACCACCAGGAATCCGCCTCTCCTATACACCCGGCGAGACTTTCCGGCGACATCATCCGCTGGAAGCCTTTTCTCCATCGCCGACGATAATAACGGTTGATACAGCTCCGCGTGCATAGAAGGAATGCTAGGTCTTTCGTACGGAGAGCTTTTCCTTATACTCGGAGCGACCGCTGCCCTAGTCGGTACGATCTCTACAGTTCTTCAGTTGAATTCATTTCAATTCACATTTTATTAAGCGATTAACTCCACACTTCCGCTCGTAGAGTCCATTTTTTGATTTATTATTTCAGTTAATTTGCCTAAATTTGACTGTATGAAATAATTGTATGTATGAAATTTTCAAAGTGGAGATTCAGTTTATCTAAAAATACACATTGGCTTCTTTTCTCTGTAGAATGTGTATTAATTTGGAAGATTTTTCCGTTTAGTATACATTGGGGTTACTCTCCTTTTTGTTTCAAGTATAGGTTATGATTAACGTTCTATAATGTATTGTATGTTTATTTTAATCATTTTCCGTTAATTACACTGATATTAGGTCCCAAGGATCTTCCTCGCATAGCAAGAGTTGCAGGAAGGTTAGTTGGCCGTTCAATCGGCTATATTCAACTGGCTCGTGGACAGTTTGATACTATCGTGGATCAATCTCAAGCTCGTCAGGTCGGTCTTTTTCTTTGTGCAAACTTGCAGTGTACATGGCCGCATATAGAAGCACATGCAAATTGTGCAGCATTAATGTTGGATATTTTGAGACTTGAAAATGAAAACTTCATATTTTCCATACAGAACAATTTCGGTTTCTATTTTCTTTTTTAATATCTACAATTGCGCTCATTCTCGTTTTGGGTTAATCAACTATGAGTCTATGAGCATACCATTCCCTATACTTATTGAAGATTCCTACATTGTTTTTCCTTTATAGGATTAATAGTATTAAAGAATTGATTTTTTTTTAGTATTGGCCCACTTCAAATTTGCCAACCTTGTTATTATTATTATTTTTTAACTTCCAGGTAACCAAAGAATTGCAAGATGCAATGGCTCAATTTGAAGCAATTAAACATCAAATCCCACGCTTCGGTTTTGGCAATCCTGGGCATTTGACTTCAAGGATAGTGGACCATGTCTCTCAGACAACCGTGATTACAGGTTTCTTCACTGGCCTTAGCGTACATCAACCCCCCCCCCCCCTTCTCCCCATCTTACTTTCCTTTACTATGTTTTTTAACTTTCAATGCTATGGTTTACTACATGTATTTGACCTGATTATACTTCTCTCAATGGTTGTTTAGATCATAAAACTGAATCTGGACAAATTGATAAAGAGGAACTATTGACAGCCACCAATTGTAAGGTTTGTTTATGCAGCTCCAGCCATAGTTACAATATCACTTTTCTATTTTCATGAAGTGGATTTGATGGTCCTTCTGACCTTGGCATATTGTAGCCTTTCAAGGATCATAAAACAGCAACTTCAGGTTCGTCTGATATGCATAGCCAAGCAACTGCATATGCTAAGTTGGCTGAGTCCACAGCTTTGAACTCTGGATCTGAGAGTAGTGAACTTCTCAATGGGCTTACAGATGAATCTGGTCTCACTGTTCTTCCCGTGTCAGCTGAAAGTGCTGGATTGTTGCCAAATCGTAGAGGTTACCCTTTCACCAAAGTCAGTTATCATATGTTTGCTTCATGCTTGTTTGATGCATACTTTATCAGTTACTTTCGTTTAATTTTTACATGGTTGGCTGTGGGGTTGGAAATTCTTCGATTTGGCTGGTGGTTGGTTAGAGACTCTCATCTTGGTGTACAGAATGAAGATTTTATAAATGGTCAATCATTCTTGAAGTCTCTTTCACACTCGGCCATCCTTTCATGAAATGTTTCTGTAGTTTTACTCGGAGCTTGGTGTTCCTGTGCTTCATTTCTCATTTATGTAAATTGCGTGTGCATAATGTTTGCATTTGACAAGCTGTTTAATCAAAATATGCTCATAAGCAACTATCCATGCAGTATTTCTGTGTTTTAAATGATGACATTTGACAGATAATGCAAAGGGGTCTGATATAGTGCTCGAAGCAATACTGGAGGCAGATGTGGCACGAAATGCAAAAGATTTTTTCGCCCAACCCCAAAATCAAATCAAGAATGAATAAATGAGGTATTAAATTTACTATCTTACTCACCATCCCTTTGTTTAACTTTTATCATCTGAATATTGAAACTTGAGATGGTCTGCATTTTATTAACTTTGTTCTGTGAAGCAGATAACATAATCTCTATGTCGAATGAAATAATCTAACTCACATGAAGCAAGAAAAGAACAAGCATGTTCTTCAGTGTTCCTAGTATGCTCTTTGGTTATTGTTCGCTATTCAATTCTAAGGAGTTCCATTATACTTTATTTACCCGCTCCATGATTTCAACAATTGTGCCCTTAGTTTTAATAAATAAATGTTCTGCTGTTTTAAAATTTATAATGAGGATAAACTTAGGAACTCATGAAATATGTAACCTTAATTTATGAGAGAAGTTCTTTATCTAGAAAGTTCCGAGTAGAAGGTAGGACTCTTTGCGTGGACTAGATGGAGTTCTGTCTTTTCATTCTAGAGTGTTGTATATGTCCTTATGTAAACATAACCAAGCATCCTGGTATACATGGAATTAGGGCTGAGCAGAAACTTTTAAAAACCGCCCCAATCGAACCGATGAAAAAAAAAATGGATCAAGGAATTGGATTGGTTTTGGTTTTAAAAAGTTTGAAAACCGAAAAATTGGGTTGGTTACGGTTTTGGATATATTTTGTACCCCCAAAACTGAACCGAACCGAGGTCATGTAAGTGTGACTGTGTAACATTTTGGGTGTATATACACCCTATTTTGTTAGGGTTAACCTAAGTATAAAAACATTTATCTCATTTTTCTTAGATGTTTTGTTAGTGTGAACCTAGTATGCTTTGTACTTGAATTTATCGACATGTCGAATTTGTCAATATAGGGTCAATTTCTAGTTAAAAAAATTAAGAAATTAATATGATCATTGTTCATAAAATGTGTTAAAAATTTCTAGCACCCAAAACTGAAATTTAACTCAAATTAACATGACATTTGACTCAAAACTGAAATAATTGTCAAATCGAACCGAAAATGTCGAAACTGATTTTTCGCTTTTATATGCGGATTTGTTTGGTTACGGCTTGAATAATTTTAAGAAACCGAGTATTTGGTTTGGTTGCGATTTCAACCAAAAGTGTGTAAAATCGAACCAAACCGAACCGTGAACACCCCTACATGGAATACAAAGTCTACCTGACCCTCCTTTCATTTTCTTAAATTTCTTAATTGAGGTTCGAAGATTGTAGAACTCTGCGTCTTCGTACCCTTATTTTGGGAAAATTGTAGGTTTAGATAAAGACCTTGCAATGACTGTTGATCCGATGCATTAAGTAAGCTGAAAGACCATTATGCTTTAACTTAATCCGGAAACAAAAATCCATCTTTTGGACAAAGGAAAGTGAAAAAGGGCTTACTGCACAGAGCTGCAGGGGATGGAGTATGAAAGAGTGACATTATATTAACAACGTGAAAGTCGTGTTTGATTTCTTAGCGAATTCTGGGTTTTGCATGTGTGAAATACTAGTTTTATGCCACACAGATTCTTCCTCTTGTTACATGTTTGGAGCTAGAACGTTAAACCAATTGACTAAAGAAATATATTTGCCTACACCAGAAATATATTGTTGGATGTGGCTAGTGTTTTCTCCCTCAATGCTGAGGATTTTGGTTCAACCACTTCTGCACTTGACCAGTAAGCGTCTCTGAGGAGGCTGCATCTGAATAAGAGTGAAGCAGGACCAATCTGCTGGACATAGATACCATTGGAAGCTTTACATTCGGGGAGTAAAGCTTAGAGTTCCTAATTGTTACATCAATGGTTTTTACCATCCCCCGCCCCTTTTTTTTTTTTGGTATGTATTTGCCAGGGCTTGTAACAGATGTTTATTTAAATGCATAAGTTACCTTCAGTGAGGGATTAAACTTCGATGTGCACGATCTACACTTGTCTAATGAAATTTCCTTTCATTTTCAGTTTTTTCTCCTAGGATAAAAAAAGAAGCAAAAGATTGGTCATGTACAATTTCAGAAGAAAATACATGAGTACTATAAGAATTTAGACAGGTTTATTGAAAATGTTTCATTTGCTTTGCTTTCATCAATAAGAGTGAAATATAAATAAAAGGTGGGAGTTTTTATGTCACGTTACTAAGGGCGTTGTTTCAAAAAAATACTGTCTACTGGGGCGCTTAAACGCCTAACTATTCCCTCCGTTTCAAAATAGTTGATCTCTTGAAAACAAAAAAAATGTTTCAAAATAATTGATGTCTTGCATATTTTTTAAACATTTTTCCTAAATAACCATTGTATTTAATTCCAAGATAATAGTTAATGAGAAGAATTTATAAAGATATTCTTTGTAAGAAGGGGCAAAATTGGAAAATTAAAATATATTTAATGTATTCCTTGGTTTGTGTAAACTAATCTTAAACCTTAACTAATTTGAAACGGATGGAGTAGTATAAAAGTCCCGAAGTCGAAAAGGAACGTATAAACCAATTAGGGTGTCCGCAAAAATTCCAATATTTTATCAATTACTAATTTCTTGCAATTAAGGCTTCATTGATATAAAAGTCTATTGGATAGTATATGCATCTAGATGGGAAAAAAATATGTTGAGCAGTTTTAAAAAATCTATTGCCTGAATTTGATTGAGCGATTATATAAAATGGCCTTAAAGCTTAGTGATGTAATTCAGGAAATTAGATTTAGCTACGAATGAGTTGTCAGGATATAAAAGTAGTAGGGGCTAGTTGAGGAATTAAATAAAAGTTGAGGGGGTATGAGAGCACAGAGTTCCCACCTCAATGTAGAACAAGGGCGGGGGATTTGAAAATCACCGCCACAGTGAGAAAAGGAAAAGTAGGGGTTAGTTATGAATTTAGACAAAAACTATAGGTGCGCCGGGGAAATTTCAAAATGATCACCGGCGGAGGGGAAAACGGAAACAGCGGGTTCCTAATTTCTCGGAGAGTTTCAACGGCCAAAAATCTCAGTTTCCTTAATCCCTTTCCTCAATATTTCATTAGATTCTCAATCTCCTGAAAATTAGGATACTCCCAACTGATTTTGGACAATAAAGGAAACTGATTAGATTGGACAATCACCGCCGCACAAAAGTTAGGGTTACGCCACCTTCTGCCCTAATTAACTAGTTCTTCACATACTACACTACAGTCTCCACTCCATTACCCATCAAACAAATTCCTCCTGAGTAGTACTCTGCTTTTTCTTTCTTCAAAAACCATTACCGATCCAAGTTCTCACCCTACTCTCTCTCTCTCTCTCTCTCTTCATTCCTTCTTTCCACACCAGAATTCACGGACAGTATGTTGATCAATCTCCAAAATATGAAACAGAGAAGGGGTCATGCATTCAACCCCAAAGACCAAGACGCCATTTTCTTCTTGAACCAAAAGGTTTCTGGAATGCCCT
>JAOWAN010000049.1:3291145-3306216 GCA_028566635.1 Lobelia cardinalis
CCCCACTCCCGGCCCGTCCCCTCACTCCCAGACAACCCCTCTGCCCCCTCCCTTCTCTCTCTCTCTCTCTTTCTATAGAAAACAAATTCCAACAACTGACAATTTTTTTTTTTTTGGAAGGTAGGCTTTTTACTATTCATCAACAGTAAAAACTCCCTTTCCATGTAATATAGATATCTACACTCCTCCCCACATTTTTATAAATCAATCACAAATAAAAAAAAATAGAACCCCATATGGTGAAATTCGGCCCATGCTTCCCAACAGCAACGTATGTGCCCGCCCCTCTTTCTCTTTCACGCCTCTTTTTCCTCCCCCAACTGACAATCTCTCCCTCAAAATACGTGCCGATACAATGCCTTGCATTACTGTTCATTTCCTACTGAGCTCCCATATATTATAGATGGATGAGAGCGATCTACTGTTCACGAATGGGACATCCGTAACAACAGAGTTGAGATCCTCTGTCCCCAACCATGTCCCAAACCCTGTCTCACAACTCACATTATAGTGGACCCCATCATTAGTGGGTCCCACCACAATGTGAGTGGAGATAGGATTTAAAACAGGATTTGGGACAGAGGATCCCGTTTCGTAACAGTAATCTATGCACAACTCTCAAAAATAGCCTATACCTGGTACTGCGGTCCGTTATTATTGCCACAAAAATAGTAGAAACTATTAAGGTAAGGTCAATGTTAAAACTACAGTCAAAAAAATACTCCAATGTCAAGCACTCCAGATCTGGGAAAAAAAATTAGATTTAGTTTTAAGTGAAAAGAGTACATAAAAAATTAGAAGAAAAAAAATATGATTCTAAAAAAATAGGTTTGTCAAAAACTCCAATAACCCCATAACTGAAAAAGAAAAAAAAAAAACAGAAAAAAGAAAGGGGGAATGAGAGACGCTGCGGCGCTGCAAATGGCAGATCTATGGTGGTTGAGTCGGATCTATGGTGGTGCGGTCGATTGGTAGCAGGAGCAAAGAGATGGGGAGGTGTTGGAGGTCGGGCTCAAAGAGAATGGAGAGGAGGGAGGAGCGGGGGGCTGTGGTGTTGGTGGTGGCGCAAGGGGTTATCGATGGCATAAAGCGGAGGAAGAGGGAGGGTAAAGAGGGCTTTTTGCAGTGGAGCTCGAGCCGAGAGGAAAGAGAGAGGCCGTCGTAGCGACGACGCAAGGGGAATCGCCGGCGCCGGAGACGAGGAGAAGAGGCTGCAGATGAGTGGTGAAATTTTAGGATTTTTTTGTTTATTTATATGAGAGTAAATAGGAATCCTTAAGCGTTTTGTATCTTGGATGGGCTAAAAGTCGATAATTGGGTGGGCTCAATTTTAACTCATCACTGCTCAAATTAGCCCATTTCGTAATTTTAATTCATCACTGCTCAAATTAATAGTTTAAAACCCACATAATAGATTTATGCTGTATCTTAACTAATTTTTCCGATTCTTATGGGTCCATTAATGAAAATCAATCATGAAGCAGTAAATTGTTGGTCCAAGTTCAAAGTATATAAGGTTATTAATTAGTAGATTATTAGTGAAACAAAATCCATGGAATTAAAAGAATTATTTAAAATAGTATTTATAAAACTTTATCAATTACTTTATCAAAAAATTAAAAAATTTAAGTGTAAAAATGGATATAATTATAAAAAAAATTATTCAATCATATACATCGTTAAATTAATTAAGGATTTGACTTTGTTATTATTATAGATTATTTTCTAATTAAAATCTTTCATAATATTTATTGTTTTTAAAATGCAAAATAACTTATTGCTATCAAATTTCATAAAGTAAAATAAAATATATTAATATTTATTACTTTAAATTATTTTTTTTCTATTTAATGCGCCGCGTCCTCGCATACGGACATACACTAGTGGAACGATAAATAACACCACCATTAACTTATGGGATCAATTTTTTTATATTTTAGATTAAATTAATTGAGTTGAATTTACTTTTATCACCCCTATTAAGAATATAACAATAAAATGATTATCTGGGGGCGAAGAGGAGAGAGGAGAGATAAATGTTACTGTTTGTTCATGAGGACATTCATCGAAAACCTTCACGAAATAACAAAGAAAAGATGGGAAAAAAAAAAAAAAAAAAACTATTAATACTAACTAAAATCGGTCGGAGCTATTTTTGTATCTTTCATATCCCTTGTAATTACTAGAATTTTTCCTAGTTCAGAGCAGTCAAAAATCAAAGAAATCAAAACAATTCGAAATTAAGATATATTCTTCATTATCAAATCACACTATTAATTATGCATTGGCAGCAGAAATCGGTTAGTATAGAGTTAATACTTACTCCCTCAGTTCCAAAATAATAGTCCTTTTAGGATTTAAAATTTGTTCCAAAATAGTTGTCATTTTAAAATTTCTAGGAAGTTTTTACACCTACTTTCCAAAATTACCCTCTTACTTTTTCAACTACCAATAACTATTAATTACACTCTATCTCTTTTCTTATTAATAAAGAGAGAGTACTTAATGAGGGTAAATTTGTCAATATAAATTATTTCTTAATATATTTGCATAAGTCTAAAAGGACTAATATTATGAAACGGAGAGAGTATTTAAAAGTTGGAGAATTACCTACTTTCGACCTCTTATCCGCCGTCGTACACGACTAACGGGAGTTGACGGAAGAGGTGCCGCGGGCGGAAAAGAGAATCCTGAGTTGGGAATGGTAAAGTGAGGAATCGTTAGTCTCTAGGCGGTGGGGTTGACTGGATTAGCCTCCTAATTCATAGGCATCTCCGATGCTAAAACTCTTTCCTACTTTTTAAAATTTTGCCACCTCGATATTTCATTATCTCACATTCTTTCATACTCTTATTCAAATTTTCAGTCTCAGGCATATATCACCAAATGAAGGACAAATAGGGTTCAATGCATTAATTTGCAGTGTTCAATTCTTCAAAAAAGTGAAATTGACTCTGTTACAAACGAGAGTTACGGTTAATAGCCCTGCGCCTTTTCATTAGCTTTTCGTTCTGACTTTTGTGATGTACATCCTGCGATTTATCTCCTCCTCCACGTTGGCCAGGACAGAATCGATGGAGACTGCCGAAGTTGCAGTCTCAACATTTTTTTTTTTCCAAATTTTCAAAAAAATTACCCTAATCTTCAGACTCTATCTCTCAAACTTTACCACATCAGCATTATACTTATTTTTATTCCATCAACTTTATTTTTATTAAATTATATATCTAATATATAATTATATTATATATTTTCTCTAGAATTCATTTTTTCACTTTCGATCTCGATTCAGTAGAATAAGACGTAGAGAGTTCCGATGCTAGATCATAGACTCGGGACTTTTCAGCCTTTCAATATCAAGAACCTTATTTTGCTTATAAATATAATTAATTATTAAAAAAATTCAACAATATAAAATATTTTTTATTACAACTAGATAAAATTATTGAAAGTAAATATATATAAATTATATAAAATAAAAAAGTACATTTTATTAAAACTACAAACACATATGAAATATAAATAACATAAAAATAAAAAATTAAAATTACATAAACTAAACACACATAAATTAAAATTAGATAAGTAGACTCCTATCTCTATCCAAAATCCCCAAAATCGATTTCTCCCTCTCTCAAGCTTCTCAAAAATCGGAAGCTCAACTTCTCTCTGTTGGTATTTTAGTGTAATTAGAAATTAATAAAATATCCCTCGTTGTAATTTACAAATAAGAGTGCACGCTTATGTTTATTATAACGAGTGTTGGTGAACGCGACAATGGCGGGGGTCCGGAGGCGACCGCCCCCAGGAGAAGCGGGGTCCAATGGACAGTTAATGAGAAAACTGCAACCGGGCAGTTTCTTTCGGAAAAACTGCCGCTTGGCAGTTGGAGATAGCAAATGGTTTCTTTTTATTTCGGTAGTTTTTTGGTCCTGGGCTCTCTCGGGCAAAAACAAAACTAAACAGACATAAACTCTGGTTCTTCTTAGATTTTTTTCGATTGAACGGAAATTATTCAATCTGATAACGAAATCTAATTCTCGACTTCTAAGATATCCAGGCAATCTTACAAAATTCCCAACACTCTCTAGCTTCTCCCCTATTTCTTAATTCTCCTTTTTCTTTTCACTCTTTCTCTCTCGCTATCTCTCAGTTCTCAATCACAAAACATTGGTGGGGATTTTCGGTTGAGTTTGAGAACTTTGATTTGGATATTCCGATTTGGAAAATAAGTTATTGAAAATGGGTTTTGCTTTACTGTTCTTCATCTTCTCCATCTCCGGTGGCCTTTCGCTTCGATTTTGGTTCGAATAGTTATTTCTGATTTGAGGTTTGGTTTTGATTTGGATTCGATTTTGGTTTGTTGTTCTTCATCTTCTTCATATTCTTGGTTTGGTTTTCGGTTCGAATTTGTATTTCTAATTTGAGTTTTGGTATTTTCGGTTGCTTGTGGTGGTGATGGCAACGAAGAAGAAGATGAAATAGTAGCATCAAATTCCATTCATGGTTTCCGTTTGTTTTTTAATTTTGTAAATAATGCTGTAAATTAGTTTTATTTTTCAAAAAATAAAATTTATTTACATGTGGCAGTTTTAGATTGGATGAATTGTGGTTTGAGTCTTGGAGGTGAGACTGGAGTTTCAAATACCCCTCTTCAAACTTTTCCCAAAAATTTTCTACCCCAACGCTGAAATTCGGAAAAGAGAGTCTTGAGACTCTCCTCAAGACTGGGTAAAGACTTGAGTTGTGGTCCGTTTCGTAATAATTGACATTTTGAAAACAAAAAAATATTTTAAAATAGTTTATATTTTTTACATTTTTTTTTATATTTTTTCTAAATTACTCTTTTATTTCAATATGCCTAAGGCCTAGGGATTGAGTCAACGAAGTTTTATGTTAGATTTTTTAATTTGAACATATCATCAGGGTGATCACAGTGAATTTTTATGAATGGTTTTTGATGATTCGTAATTAACTTTCCGGCTATATACATCCCTTCACCTGTCAACTTTATTTTATAATTAAATAAATATATTTAAAGCTAAAATTTGAAACTAAAATTTTAATATTCGTCGATTTTAATTACAAAATTTCGATTTTTGATTTTTTTCGAAAATTTTCAGATCGAAATTGAAATCAAATTTGAAAGTTTTTGAATTTTTGAAATTCGATTCAAAATATTTTCAAATCTCAAATTTTGGAATTTCAATTTTCAATTTGATATATAATATAAAATAAACGCGAAGAAAATCAAACTATTAATTTTACACCCTCAAAGTAAGATACTTACTGCTAGACAAATAATTCAAACATATTATTAATGGACTAAAAATAATAAGCAACATTTTGTTGATTTTTAAGCAACAAAATATAATAAATAATAGAATTAACGAAATAATAGAATTAATGATAAAAATAATGATAATCATTTAAAAGTAGTATGAAATATACTTTAATAAATATTACTTTCTTTGTTGAGAAAAAATCATAATTTTTATTCGTATATATAGTAATTCAAAAAAAAATATTTTGACTTCTTCAAATATAAAAATATATTACAAATAAATTAAATGTGGGGTTATAAATTATTTTTGAAAAGACATCTTCGAATGTTTATGAATCTTCTGATTTAGTTGCACAAATTTACTTATTGATTTGAGTGAAATGTCTTTACTTTTTCCCTATATAATTATTCTATAAATGATTTTTTGAAAATAAATATGTAAATTTTTTGAGAAAGATGCATTATTCCGAAATCAGAATGCCTTATAGATTTTCAAAATTTTTTGAATAAAAATTGAAATCAAAATTTTCTATTCTGAAATACCCTATTTCTGATTTTGATTCGAACCGTTTTCGGCCCTAAGGATATGACGTTTCTAATGATGAAGAAGAATTTTAGTTAAGTTATACGTGATTTTCACATGTTCGGGGCGAAAATTTCATTTCTATATCAGTTAACAAAGGGGAAAGAAAAAAAAAATGGAGTTGAGGGAATGGAGGGCACAGCACTGGGGTTTTTGGCAAACCAATAGCTGAGAATTGGCCAAGCCTCTCTGACTATGAGTTACCTGGTAGAAGCTTGAGAGATAGGATGGTAAAACTTGCCTAACATTTAAATAGATTTAAAACAAATAAATGGCAAAGCTTGAGAATTGGCTTAATTACAATAGGAAACTGTTGTAATTATAAGATTTAAAACATCAAATTAATTATTTGTTAGTAACATTTTCATTCATTTCTATTTATTTTCATTCATTCCCATTTATTTGTTTTAAATCTATTTAAATGAGTTTGACCATTTGTGTAACTCTTGAACAACTAATCCACTATAAAAGGGGTTGTCTTCCTTCTCATTTGAGACATACAATCAGCCCTCAAAGATCACACGAAAGCTATAGTTTTTTTCTCTATCATTATACTATTTTACGAGGTTTTGGGCAACCGTTGATCGGACAAGTTCTATCGTCTTCCTACGGACGTGCACCTAGAGAAAACTTGCTGAAAACTTGGGTTTTATCTTGGAGTTGTTATTGATCGTCGACACCCACACGTAAGGAGACAATAACGACTTTCGGACAGCAACAACCCCGCAGCTCATATGCCAGATTTTCGTTCCTTGCCGAATTTATTTTGCATACTTGTTTAGTTTGCATAATATATATTTATATGCTGATTATTCTATTTAAATTGAAAGTCATATATTTGCTGCATTAAGTTTTGTTTTGGAGAATTTTTCTAACAGAAACATCTCACAATCAATCACAGCCTTGATACATTTCAGAATTCGTGCATAATTGAATTGAGTAATGCCACTTTCAAAATATTGTGGGTCAAATTTGTAGGTTAGAGATCACACCTGAATGACTTGACATAAGTAAATTCATCGGTTATATCATCAAAATCATGCTTAGATGGATAATATTGAATAATTTAGAACCTCAGAAAAAAGGGTCGATCTGAATCTGCGATTACGCTTGAGAAGTGAATTTTCGGGTTAGATAATGTGCATATTTGAAATCAGCAAATTATTTTTTGACGATATCATATGATATTTTGTAATAATTAAACTGAAAAAATAAGAAAGAAAGGAAATGGTGGAACACTAGAAAAATTATAAAACACATCACTTTGGCTTATTAATGATCTAAGCTTAATTGTAGGATTATACGAGAGTAACGAGATATCGGGTGTGAGAGAAGGCCAAGTGGCCAACAAAGAAAAGGGCAAAAGAAAATGAAGTAAAAATAGAATTAAGAAAGTGCTTAGATACAACATAATAATTAATCATATTATAAGTAGTATTACATTACTACAAATGAAACCACAACAAGAAATCTCACTTTGTTGAGTTTAAAGGGACAATCCAGATTCCTCATCCTCATCAAGGGTGGAGGTGTAGGTAAAGTAGAGGGCCCAAATCAAACCAAACACACCAAGTAGGATCCAACCTAGAAGGTTGTTGCTCAAACCAAAGGGCAGCCCTGTTCCTTCTCCGCTCAATCTCTCATCAACTAGAGCCATGGCAGCTGGGCTCGAAATCGCCGCCACTGCCGCTGCTACCGCCATCATTGATGCACCCATACCCAAGCTTGAGCTGCTCTCTTCCTTGATTGGCTTCCCCCCTTCCATGGAACATCTCACTTTTCCAACCTTTCCCATGGCTGGCAGTCCTGTAATAGGAAAAAAGTATACAACATAAAAATACATTCATGGGTAACAAAGATATAAAATCAAGAAATGGTAATAAAGTATTTGAGAAGAAGTTCGGGTTGAGTTGAATTGAATCATGATGAAGATTTTACGACAAATGATTACCAAGAACGGAGGAGGACGGACGAGCTACGGAGGCCTTGTGGACGAGGCCGGTGCGGGCGAAGGTAGAGGTAGGAGTGGAAGCTGTGATGGATGCCATTTATTTTTCTTTTTTACTTTTGTTTGATTGAGTTCCTAGCTCAAGAGAAAAATGGCTCTGCTAGAAGTTTTGGTATAGTATGGGAGGAAATATAGAAATTAAAATTTGGTTGGCTGATGACTGTCCAAACACCACACAGCAAGTGGATAGACAGATTGCACCTCATCTGTGGTTCACCAACCATTTTTCTCCACGTGTCCATTACATCCCCAATGATGTTGCAGAAATTTGGAGAGAGAAAGAGAGAGTTCCAAACCCAGAGTCAAGCCAATGAGCCTTGGTTTGGATGTTGTGGGCTCTCGTTGGTGGCAGAGTTTTGAAGGCCGGCACCTGTACGAATGTACAATCATATAATGCATGAGGTAAAATTCTGCCATGCTATACTTTTGGGATCTGATCATCCAGGAGTGTTATGCTTATCTAATGATATCTAATGAAGCAAGTTGTACCAAAAAATCTAATGAAGCAAGAAGCACATAAAACAATTTCTGCAAGTACTTGTACATTGCTCTGGCAATAGCCATGACTTCTTAACCAATTTCTTTCCATATCATTAGGTCCACAAGAACTACAAACAACAGGTACAAGCTTTGAATGAAAATGTAAAAGATTAAACTGTCATCAAAAGAACATATATCACTGACCTAAATGGATCTATATACACAAGATGTGCAGCATTACAACCTTGGGGACCTAAATTTTCCCCCATTATTGCTAAACTCGACTACCATCCTACGATATTAGGGCCGGAAAAATTTGGTAAAGGAATTGAGACTTTGTGATTTACAGGTAAAATTGATGAAGAATGAGAAAGAATTGTGAGTCAGAGGGTGCAGTTTCCTATTGTATCGATAAGGCTGTTCCGGTATCTAGTTACTCGTGGATGTTGCACTGTTGTAAGTAAGGGTGGTCGAACTTGACATGTTTAGTCCAATACTTCTTGTACTTCTCAAGCCCAATATCCAACCATGGCTTCATGACTCCATCATAGTGTAGCACAGCTGCCTGTTTAATGTCTTCCTCCCTGACACCGGGATAATACCCCAAGCCATAAACATGCCATTTCCTGTTTAAAGCTGTGGTCTGATTGTAGAAAGTAACCAAACCTATAGGCAAGCTCCCAGCTTTCCACAGTGGCCTTTTGTTTCCCTGCATTCCCCCCAAAACAAGCATTAATGAAATACCAGAAGCATGCATATTAGTGATTATTAATCATACCATTCTGACATACATGCATAAGTTTATGACAAGCGAAAGTTCATCTAACTGATGTACAAATCAACTGCTTAATTTCCGCAGAACCCTTGCATATCAGATTATATGTTTCATCTAACTCACACAAATGACATAATTCACTTTGTGTGTGTGTGGAAGGAGGGATTAATGTTAGCACACATCCTTTATTTAATAGAGCGGGGTGAGTTATCTAAGAATTGCATAGATGCCTAGTATGATGACAAAGATTAAAAATGACAAAGATAAAACAAATCACCAGCAATAATAGCAACAAGAGACCCAAAATTGAAGTAACTGACACTTTACCCAGAGAGCTGCTCCTTGAAGATCATATGTCATAAGGCCAATTCACAATTGCAAATTTGCTATCTGCTCCAATATCAGCTTAATCTTAAGCATGATCTGGCAATGAGAAACCAACACAACATTTCGTAATGAAGGAGTCTGTAACCAAAACAAAGGGAAGGAGAGGAGAGGAGTGGCAGAGATTTTCAAACGCATTGACCAATCAATGTCTACCCCTTCCGGAGGATTTCTTTTCCAAAATAAAGATATGTGATGTGCGTGCCCTCATCATCAACACGCGTAGAGTTGGTCACTAGTGAATGCAGACAGATCAAGCAGTAGGCTGAGAGTGTCTTTGTCAACAACCATCCAAGTCAGAACTACTAGCATGCGTCTTCAACTGACACTGTGACAATGCTTCTTTAATATCATGAAGCATTTAACTACCCCGACCCAAGTCACTGAACTCTACTGGTGCAAAGGATCTGTGATTCATCGCATAGAGTTATATTAATGGGACTGCACTCACAACTCTTGGCCACCTAAGCCTGGTTGATTCATATGCAAGCAGATGCAGCCAAATACTCCACTACTTTGTACCTGTATGTGTGTGTTAATAGAACTGTGTCCATCGTAGGACTCTAAAGTCTAACTGAGCCAAGCTATTCAAAATAGTATATTTAGGCTTCACATATGATTATTGATAAAACATAAATCCTTGACCGAATTAACCGGGCATTAGAATTAAGTCTGTGCTCAGTCAGAGAATAGAGCAACGACAATAGTCCTGCTAGCAATCGCACTAGCTTTTCCATACGCAGCGAAGATGAGATACCTAGGAGCGCCACATGGCATAGCTAGTCACATTCTCAAGATCATGAGAAGGAGAAGGAGGTTGAGCAGAGCATGTCCCATGGTCAGATGCACTTGGTGCAGCTGTTGGAAATCTTTGGTTTAAAGATAATATGCTAAGTGTGTTCAGACTTCAGAGTGCGACTGAGGTGAGAATGTTAAGATAAAGGTCAGTTGCACCAGTTTAAGATAAATTCAAACGGAACATTCAGGAGAAGTAAGAGCTGGCAGAAAGTGATTTGCATCCAACATGAGATTACTTGTGAAATGACGAGGGGCACGGGGAAGTTACCCATCTATTAAAGGCTGAAGACAATAATGATTATTCGCATGGCAATAAGAAATGACTAAATCCATAATGCACAGAAGAGCAGAATAAAGTATAAACGGAGAACCCTCACCATTTGTAAGTACTTCAGATAAACCCCAGTTATATTCCGTCTTCTCCATTCTTTCAAATCAAACAAATTCACACCAAAGGCCCATGTGCACGCCTTGATATTAAACCTCGTTGCCACCATTGGGTCGGAGAAGTTGATAAGCATATCCATTCTACGAAAGGAAGGCTCATTTCGTTGACAAGTCTCCACTGCTCCATTTACTTTGCCATTCAAATCAACATTCCACAGTGATGTTAAATCTCTTTGCACAATCACATCATGGTCAAGGAGCAGAATCTTATCCAGTGCTGGAAAGATATGTGGTAGATAGAAACGAAGGTGGTTCAGCATAGAAGTATATCTTGGGTCCATAGAATCGTGACCCTGAGTGATGGCTGCCTCGTACTTGGAAGACAACCAATCAAAATGGTCCATTCTAAGAATCTGGAGTGTGGCCTTTCCAGGAGGATTCAATAAGAACCACATTGAGATAGCTGCAAAGTTGAGAGAATCTGTCACCACATGGATGACAATTTTCTCTGCCTCCTGCAAATTGCAAATTTTCAAAAATATACTTCATTTCTCATTCAGATAAATATCATTACTTTCCTCTTACACAGATAACAAATTTCAATTGCTTCATCAAACAAATCATTGGGATTATGCTATTGCCATGTATACTTCGATGCAATAAAAGAAAAACAAAACTTGGATCACGAAAAAGAAGTCTTTCTAAGTGAGTGCTCACTCACTCCTAGTCCCTCATGATTGCAAGAGTAGTGTAATACCAGCTGCAACCCCCTCCTGACCGGTTTAAGCATCGTTTAATCAATTATAAGTTCTCATGTGTGGTGTATTAATCATCCTTCTAATTCCAATCAAAAAGGGAAATCTCATTCGACCTCCACTAATAGGAGGAACATGGCATAAACGATGAATCAATTTATAAATATTATGGAAACAACAAAAATAGGCCTAGCTTACCACTGCGGTGGAAATGGTTGAATCCACAACTGCTGCACAGGCTAGAACATTGTCAGAAAAAATAACAATGTGATAAAGATCAGGATCATGCAGCTGTTGATGGCTGGGGAGCTCCCGTTCTTCAGGTGTTAAGGCAAAATATTCAGCAGTCAGCCTCATTGACAGGCAATGAAGGCCTTTTGGAGTAGTTCTTCCAGCAAGCTTAACAAGAAAAGTTGCCTCATTCTTATGTGTTCTGACTTGTTCTTCAGCATTGCTAGTCATAGCACGAAGCTTTTTGGTCATGGTAGAGCAATCACCATAAATGCGTGTGGCTTTAAGCAAGGTGGCATCCATGCCTCTAATCCTCTGCAGAGCCCTGTGAGTTAACTTTCTCAGATCAGTCACGGTCTTATTTACTTTAAAAGACAGTTAGGTGCACTGAATCTCAAGAACCCCATTACACCTCAACTCGAAATCAAGAAGCACGATGATGTTCTAAACTTTGTATCAGCATGAAATAGAATAAGATATTAATAATTTATCTGTTCATTACTCAACAAATGCTTGCCAAAATTCTACAATCTAAAATATTTTTCAAGTAACCATCACTCTTAATAAAAATATGTACACTCTTAGACTCTTAGTCTTGCCTTTCAGTAACAGTAACAACAAACCCAGCAATGCCCCAGCAAGAAAGTTAATGTATACATTTACACAGTACACACCCACAGCATAATCAGGTGCCTTCCATTTTACTCACATAAAAAGTTGCACGAGAGAGAAAAATAACTTAACCTCTTAGACAAATCAGAATCTTTAGTTGCTTCACCCATGGCACGTTCCAATTCTTTGATTCGAATCTTCAACTCTTTCACTAAATGGGAGTTGTTATCTGGTGCTGCAAAATTCAAGTATGCCCTGGCCCTAATCAGCTGATCTTTCATCTCCTTTAACTTCTCATCCAACACCCTCCTTGATTGGGACAGTGCACCACGATCATGCCCAACTGTTGTCTGATTAAAATCCTCCTGCCACAATGCCAAATAAAAAAATGGTATGCACATTAAAAAGGTATAAAAGTTAAATTCTACTCAGTATTCATGCTATGCCTCATTGAAACAGCCATGACCACACACCAAAACCATAAAGACTACATCAATGTTCAAAAAAACGGGCAACACTCTTCAGGGATTACAAAGAAAATACTATTCTTCAAGGACAATTTAAATCAGTGGAAGAATGTTTTGCAAAGCATAGTTATAAATACTGCTACGTCCTGGGATAATCACATATGGGGATTTTCTCCAATATTTGCACTCAACCTATTATAAAGTGACGCACTGGAAGTAACCATCTCCACACAAAGTTCAAGCCACATTAAAAGCTCTTAGACTGTCTGTTTCCGTCTTTTTGAATACTAAATTATATCCCAATCCAAACTCTAGCAGAATTAAAACAAGTAATAAAGGACAAAGTTCCTCCACTTTTACATAGATTTGAATGTGGATGCGTATAATCAAGTGTTTAGTGGTTGTGAACAATCATCTACTTACTAGTTTTTTTTTTAAGAAATCAATTTATCAGAAAATGGCACCAAGTTATGTGCATCTAAAGCCATAATCTGAGCAATATGAACACGGAAAAGTCCCCCTAAAAATTATATTTTCTTAATACAATGAGTATATGTATCATGGACAAAGGACTCCCTCAATACAAGTGGAAAGGTATAAAAGTGAATCACAGAAGCTGAGGCTTGTATTACAAATGATGGGTGTTAAGTTAATTTAGTACTATAGTCTTAAGTGTGACCGTCACTGTCTCTGAGCATAGGTCTCACCACTTTCCCAGATGTCGATAGTACTTCCTCTGGCTTTCTTTGGTGATTATCTCCATTTGCATCAGTATCTGAACTTAACAAGATGAAATTCGATCAAGGTCAAATTCAAAAAAGTGAATGAGAATCAATTACTACAAACTAAGTGCAGTCATAGACCAACCATTTCTTTCCGGCAATAATTCCTCATCTGCATATCTTTGGGATTCTCCCAACTTAATATTCTCACTTAATGAACTTGAAACAACAACTCGATCAACTTTACCATCTCTGTCCACCTCTAGAGTCGGTACCCTTGAGCCTTCGGAGTCTTGAAACCTAATATCCTCATCAGAAGAATTCGAAACGAGAACCGGATCAACTTTCACATCTTTGTACACAACTAGAGCTGGTATTTTTATGCCTTCACCTTCTTCCTAACCAAAGCAACACGCCCAATTCAAAATCCATCCGCAGCAAACATAACAGACAAGTAGCCGCGATCAAACAAATCACAGTAAAATCAAACCCAAATTTAAGTACCTCTCCAAATGCATTAAGCTTCAGGGAATCTGTCCTGAATTTCTGCAAAACGAAACATCAAAAATATAACATTAAACAACACCAATTTGTACATTCCATTAGGTCACTGAGACATTAAAATATGATTCCACTAACTAAAATCCGCAGCCCTACAATGCATAAACAAGTCCTAAGCCTATAACGAAGTTATATGAAAATGCAATCATATCAAAATTAACAGATTCACTTGGTTAATTTGCAAATTCATTTGCTTAATATTCAAGTAACAATCAGTAAACCGATAAACAAACAAAAACAGAGAGATTGAGAATCATACAATAGTTGATAAGTCTTCAATAAATCCTCTGGTTGCTGCAAAATCAAAACATTGATAAAAAAAAAAAAATTTTAAAAAAAAAAATCATTGCAGTTATAATAAGGAAACAAAACACTAACTGATAAATGATGGAATTCAGAAGAATTTTAAAAACTGAAAAGACGAATTACAATATTGAAGTTGGCCGGAGAGGAAGAAGATCGGAACGAAGACGGAAACAACTAGCAGAGAGAGGATGAATATCCTCGTGCATCGATGGAGTCGCTTCATCAATCAAAACAACAAAAAATGTATCTAAATCTCTACAAGTCTATTCAATGATGGAGGATTGACTCGAATTAAGATCGAGATTTGGTATTTTGACGAAATGAACTAGGGTTTTGGTCTTTGTTGCTTTCAGCATTTTACTCTCTCTCTCTCTCTCTCTCTCTCTCTCTCTCTCTCTCTCTCTCTCTCGTTATTTGTTTTTTTAAAAAATTTTTAGGTTGATGTCAGTGAAACTGCGTGATGATACGAAAGAAAGTGGAAAAAGGACGCGGTGAAGAAGGAGAAGCGAGGGAGGGAGCGAGGGGAGGGGAGGGGAGGGGGAGGGGGAGTGGGAGATGCCATGTTCGTGTGACTTTTTAATTGGTTTTAAATTCTTTTGGGACAACTTCATAAATGGTCCCTGAAGTTTTTCGGATTCTGTGGGGGTCCCTGATGTTCAGAAATCAATATGAACGACCAAATTTAGCCAAATTCGCCCACAGTTGGTCCCTCCGTTAG
>JAOWAN010000049.1:3317890-3333637 GCA_028566635.1 Lobelia cardinalis
TATGATAGTGTTCATTTAGTTTAATGTTCTGTTCATTTTACATAATTGTGTTATTCATTTAATTTAATGTTTATAATTAATATTCATTTTTCAACATTAAATATTTATTTTATGTAAAAAAAAGGGAGCTCCTAAAATTAAGTAGCACGCCGTCGCAGATGGTGCGCAGGTTTCTATTAGAGCCCCACCGGTGCACATTATCACGTAGCCCAACTTAATTGAAATTTCTATGGTAAAATACACAAAACCCCCTCAAACTAATATGAGTTTTTTGGGTCGGCCCCCTTTATTATCAAATTTGACAGATAATCTTCCACTACTAAAGTCGAAAACCCGTCCTGATTAGCCAAATGAATCATGCGAAATGGCAGCATTGCCCTTAACTATTCACCTAATTTATGACTGAGTCATCCCTCTCTCTTCCGAAACCCCTAGAAAAATCCCACGCACATGATTTTTCTCCATCAATATTGTCAAATCTAAATCAATCTCACGATTCTCAACCCATCTATCTTTCTCTATCAATATCAAGCTAATATTCAAAAGGCCCAAATTGAGTAAGCACAACGTTTGGACCAGTTGTGTTGTTAAAAGATCATAGAAGTATTTAAAATCTTCGATCAATTTGATAACAAAATTTTAGAAATAGGTGTGGTGGAATATGTGCAATAAAAAATAAATTTTTATAATGTAGTAGAAGTATTTCTACAATACATACACTAAAAGGTCATGTGTCGAGTATGTGGACATAAGGAAAAATCATGGAATCTAGGTGGAGGGAGCGACGAGGCCCTAAAAATAATTCAAACTACCAAAAACTAATTAATCACCCAAAGCAAATACAAACTCCTGTTTTAATCTCAAAGCAAATCAAATGCAAATTAAAATCAAAATTATGTATATATTAAAATGCAATTGGTACACTCGAAATCAAATCCCAATTTTTCAATTACTTAAGCATCTCCTTGAATCAAACCATAATATTTTAACAAAAATTAAGTGAGGAAGATAGAGGGGGAAAATCATCTTCGGCAAATTCATTGCCATTGATGCACATGGCTGTCGTCTTTCGTTTACCGTCGCCCGTTATCTCCGTTAATAGCAGGAAAAACAAAATCATACCCGTCCAAAAGATCTTATGCTCGTTGGGTCAAGCTCAATTGATTGACATGAACCATGAAACAAGAGCAGTCGAACAAATGAAAAAGACAACACCTCAACTTAACCGACGGCAGAGCCAGCAATGGTGGCCGAACACCTCTAATTCCACCCTCCACGTCCATGTTGGCATGATTAGTAGAAGTACCGGTTTATTCACTAGCCTCGCTCTTGCCTAACAAAACACCATTCCATAATAACTCAAACCTAAGTTCATCCTCACTGATAGAAGTGTCGTTCCTCAAGTTCAAATCCTCACATTTACTTGCTACTGCGCATGCACGTGCCATCATCATCCCCACATTTCACCAAATTGTAGAATAAGAGAGATCTGAAGAAGAATCAGAAGAGGAGTCATCTGAGGATAAATCTGATAAGAAGAAAGAAACCCAAGCGAAGCTTTCAAGACGTGAAAGTACTGAAGAGATATGAAGATAATTTGGTGAATTTCTGGCTTTGGGCATTAAATATATATATGTATATATATATATACCTCCAGATTAAGAAAATGGACGAGGAGGGAGATTGTATGGTAGTCCATTTTCTTTAATGCGTTTAGGTATATTGTGTGGTACAAGAGGGTATTTTGGGTATTAAATATATACCTCCGCATGTATTATATAGAAAGAGTGTTGTTATTTACACACTCCGTTTTTGATAAGTGCACATTTTTTTTCGAAAATATCCTAAATATAAATACTATATTACCATTACTAATAAAAATTATAAGATCATACTACTTTTAACTTAAAAAATGTAAAATACACACTCATATATCATACTATGGAAGAAGTTCTTCTTTTCCTTCTTCATGATAAATACTTTGTCGATAAATACATTAGGGCAATTTGATACCAAATGGTCAAGCCATTTAAACTTCAATCATAGTAATTAATTGAAACAAATCTTTGTAATTAACAATGATAAAAAGGCTTTAACCATTTGACCATTTGGTAATCTTCAGTTACAACTGCAGTTGATTAGGATGGAGCATCTTCTAAAAGATCTGCAACACCATCCTTGATTGAAGCAACAGGTTGGTCAGCAGTTGCCTCAATAGGTTGGACAAGTTCAACCTAGCTCCCGCACAGATTCAGCAGTGGTTAGCACCTCGATCGCAGGTACAACAACGACCTGAAATTAATCTTTGTAATTAATCGAAATAAATCTTTGTATTAACTGAAATGACTTGAACCATTTGGTATCAAAATTATCCTAATGTTTTTATCGGCAAAGTATCACGAAGAAGGAAAAGAGAACCCCTTTTATATAATATTAATTTTTTAAGTTAAAAAAAAGTGGGAACTTAAATTTTTTTTTTGATAAGGGTATTATAGTATTTATATTTAAAATATTTTTAAAAATTAAAAAAAGTGTACATTTATAAAAAATAGAGTATGTAAATAACAACATCCTATAAAAAATCTTATATTCCTTTAAATTTTGTAGATAAGGGGGGTTATCTGTCGGATTTGATAATAGAGGGGCCAACCTGTAAATCTATGTTAATTTGAGGCGGTTCGATGTAACTTACCCAAATTTCTATTTATTTGTTTATGTATTTATTTATTCCCCATCCTTTCTACTGCTACTATACGAAAGTATACGACTGGTAGTGTAGGGAGTAGTAAATATAAAAGCCGAATTAAAGAAAGAAAGAAACTGCCCGGTCCGGTCCATGCTATTGCGAAAGGAAAAAAAACTCTCTCTCTCTCTCTCTCTCTCTCTCTCTCTCTCAAGGTCTCTTTCTCTCTCTTCTCGATTTCGACTCCCAAACCAAACCAGATCATCCAAGAGACGACGAACCCTCCAACCCCCCGCCATCTTTCTCCAAATCCACCACCAACCCACGTCGTGTCTTCCCAAATTATTCCAACTAATCTCCTTGATTAATCTCCATCCCCATTCCAGATTCACAGGTGAGGCTCTTCTACCTCTTCCTCTCTCCCTCTCCCTCTCTCTTTAGTTTTACACACACAGAAATGCATACATGTGGAAATAGTTCGTGGGTCGAGCTTCGTTTTGATTGGGGATTGGGTTTTGTGTATTGAATGCAGGTGGGTACAGAGCGAATGGACGTAAATTTCATGTGGTTTCCTTTTCTCTTTTAATTCCACTGTTGCTTGCTAACATGCACCGTATAGGTACGTAGCGGACGGGAAAGTAGGGCCTAGGTAAGGTGAGAGATTGGCTAGTGAAGTTAATTGGAGCTGAGGGGAGATGGAGAATAGCAAGGGTGGGGTGAAAGTGAAGCGAGAAACAATTGCGGCATGCATGACATGCCCTCTTTGCAATAAGCTGTTTCGCGATGCCACCACTATCTCTGAATGTCTTCATACGTGTGAGTCGACTCTCTTTCTCACGTGTCACAATTCCGTTTCCCTTATTTGAATTTTGATAATTTTTTTGGAATTTGGTGGTCTATGATCTGGTTCAGCTGCTTTTTGAGTGTGTTTGAATTTGGTTTGTGTTATTTTGATCTGGGTATATTTATACGCTATGTTTCTTGATTATTGCAAGTCCCTTATTGATCTTACTAATAGTAAGTTCAGTTGGAAACTGTGACCTCAGCTCGAGCTCATCTTTTCTTTTTCCCTGTTTCATTGATTTGGTTACTCGAAGATATCATGTGCTGTTACTATATCTCATGCATTTGGGGAATTCATAAATCGATGTCTGGATATTTCTGATTTACTTTGTGTGTTCATCTTTGTCGGATTTTGAGATAATAAAAAGTAACTCGTCTGTCTGTGTGTGTGTGTGTGTGTGTGAGGGGGGGGGGGGGGTGGTTGGGTTGGTTGTTATTACTCATTTTATGGTCCAATCTTTAAAATAAGGGTAAAGTTGCACACTTGTTAGATTGTACTAAAAACATCTTGTCCTTCAATTATCATTATTGCAGCTTAATATTTGCTTGTGTAGTTTCGGTGGGAAAGTTGATCTTTTCTCTGGGTGGATTATTTTGTTTGAACATTTTGATTTCGAAGAGTAGCAATAATTGGTTCCTACATTCCCTGTTTGCCGTGTTAGGATCTAACGTCCACATGTTACCTTCAAATTTAAGAAACGTTACCATTGTGCTAAGGGTCCGATTGTAAAAACTTCCTGTTGTATTTCTATTTCTAGGTGAAACATAGGTAGTCTAACCTTTTACGTATTGAATTCCATCCAGTTTGCAGGAAATGCATATATAAGTTGCTCACAGACGAGGAGGTAGAGTGCTGTCCAGTATGTAAAATTGATTTAGGATGCGCTCCATTGGAGAAACTGAGGTCATCTCTCTCTCTCTCTCTCTCTCTCTCTGAATACATATATATAATATCTTATTTTTACGTGCCTGCTTCTATTATTTAGAAAATGGACTTGGAATATGTCCGGTAGAGTCGGTTGTCTTTTTCGATATCCTCTTAGAAGAACAGATGTTACTTGGTGCCCCAAATTAGTTGTCTGGACAAATGATAGCTTAAGACGTGCCAAATGTGTGAGATCAAGCCATTAATGTATGAAATTACACCGTTAAGGATCAAATTTGTTGTTCCTTATCCATGATGTGTATCCGTGTAAGGATTTAATTTTAATACCTGGAAGACATTTACTAAATGTGCGAAGATTTTTAAGTGGTGTCTAGGCCACCCATCTGCATATGGTGGTTCCATCCATTGAGTTCTCTGTTCTTGCAGCTATCAAGTACTCTCAAATCCTTCTATTCTTAGTTTATACACCCTATAGAAGTTTCTTTCTCAGATCACAGCTACCTGGTAGGTTACGTTACCATCCATCCAGTTTAATTTTATCTGTAGTGCTTTTCATTTTTCTCGTTACAAGCGAAAAGCAAAAAACTGGTTCTTGTGGAGCCTGATTATGCTACTCGATAGAACTGAATAGATTGATGAAGACCAAAACTTGGAGAAGCTAGGCTCAAGGATCAGAAATAAAGTTTAAGCAATCAACAGATTGATTTTAAATCAAGGTCAACCCCAAGAACTTTTGTTTGTGATATTTGCTCAAAACAAACCAAAGGAGGCTTGTCCAGGGTATATCTCTTGGTGACCAGCCTAGTGAGCGAAATGTATTGTATTGATGGTTTGTGGAGCATGGTTTGTGATCAAACTTATTGAGATTTCTTCTAAATCTTCAATCAAATAAGGAGGAGTGTAGGAGATTAGGAACAGGGAGCATGGAGCATGGAATTAAACAATCAGATTTTGCAATTTATTGTAGAGAAACCCGAGGGAATAAATTCGCCGTATTTGATTATAATGTTTTAAGGACTGATTTTGTTATAGTCTTAAATGTTGCTTATTATTCTATATTTGATCTGAGGTTTCCTTGTTATAGTTCATTCTCAGAATAACCTTCAATATCAGGTTTTCAAGATTGTTGTGGTGCTTTCCTTATTACTCCCTCAGTTCTGCTGAAGGAGTCCTATTTTCTATTTGAGAAGAATAGGAAGTTTCACCTAAAGAATTGTGTCTCAAATTAACCTAATAAAAAGTTGTCGAGTTTCCAGATTTACCTTGATACATTATACCTGCAATTAATAAACTGTTTTACCCATGATTTTTGAACAAAATTTTTGATACTGTTTAAAGGATTAATTATATTATTACCTTAGTTTTGCTTATTCTACATAAACCTTTAGATTTAAGGTTCATTGTCATAATAGTCCAATTTCAGAAGAAACCTCAATTCCAGATTTTCTAGAATGATTGTTCTTTCCTAAATATTCCCTCCATTTTGCTGTAAGCGTTACACTTTATTTGTTCAAAGTTACATCTGAAGAGTTGTGTCTCAGAAATTAACCTAATAAAGTTGGTAAGCTTCCAAATGTACCCTAATTACATTAAAAAAAAAATGGTTGCAGGGGATATAGGCCTAACCCCAACCCTTAATTAAAATATAACTGCACTTAATTTACTATTTAAAAGGGTTCTTTTGATGATGAAACATTATAAAATTTTCTTTTTATGTGTTGACTTTTTAACCATATATTATGAGCAGAATAGAATGGAGGGAGTATGTCGCAATTGATTGTTACAAACTCTCTCACAGAAAATTAGGAGACATCAATTTGGCAATTGAAGAAAGAAACTTCCAGAATACTCTCTTTGGAGTTTGGACCTTTTTCTATAGAATTCGACTGGCCAGCCATGCTTAATCTTCCGTAGTTGATTTGTTGAATTTCGTTATAATATACGTGGGGCTTCATATAACTACATTGCCTTTCGTTTTCTCATCTTTTGAAGGTAGTGTGAAGTACTTTTTCTAATCAGCACCCTCTTTGTAATTTCTAATTTATTGAAAATGTTTTTTATCTAACGATTTTAATGTTTATGCTTTCAAAGCAATTACCTGTTTCAAGAAAGCAAGTTATATAGCTGATATCATAGCATGCATTAGCTGCAGCCACTATCCATAATGTGATGAAAGTGGAAAGGGTTGTTCGCAATGCCTATTATTAGTAAGAAAAATACCAAATACAAATAAAGGGGGCTGTAAGTATTCCCATTTTCAAGCATATTCCTCCTCACACCACAAGAAACACGTAGTAAATATAAGTAAAGGAATCTTTTATATATATAAGATTCCTTTACATATATATACATATAGGTCTTACTCCATTAGGAACCTAAATATTGTTAGAACTGTGAGAACCAACTTCTATACATGGAATTGCTCTTAGATTCAGTAGAATCCAAGAGCAAATACATACTGAATCTAAGTCCACGAGAAAATACATACCCAATCTAAGTTGGTTCTCAAAGTATTTAGGTTTTCATTTGAGCACCTCCCTATATACATAATGGTGTAAGCCAGCGTCTGAGGCCATGGTATGATATTTGGAAAAATATCATAGTGGCCAATCATTTTTCGATATCTTAAAATTAATATTATTGTATAAAAAATTATATTATAAATAATTTTACTTTATTAATATATATTACATAAATATTTGGTAGCAAAATTTGAAATTCGTTTGTCAAAAATCCTCTCAAAATTTGAAAAAATTACCACAAAGGGGGAGGAAATAGGAGAAAAAGATTGAAATGGTAAAACTCAAACAAATATTAGAATGTTTGAAATATATAAAGTAGCACATTATTTTCAAAGTGAGTCACACCCCTTTTGTACCACAACCATCTTTCTTCCAGGTTTCCTTTTTGTGCGGTTTTGCCTTGACCGGCTACAGCAGGAGGCAGACCTCTTTCCTTTTTTTCTTCTTTTTCCCAGTCATTAGATTAGAATGTAATGAAGGGTTAGGATGAACCAAAAAATTTACTGTTCATTAGCTCATGGGACCCACACTGCTCCTTATACTATAGATATGTATATAAAGGAATCTTATTTATAAATACAAGTATAGAAAATTTCTAGGAATCTTATTAGTATCATTATAGACAGGATCATGGGACAAGCCTATACATTCAGAGTAAATAATGCAGTAATCAGGAAAGCTATGTTTGAAGCATTGCTGTGTTATTACGTGGAAAAGATTGCTGCCATGGATGTGTTTTTGAACGATCTTTGCTATAGCAGTGATATTATAGACAAGCTTAAGAGAGGGCAATTGTCTAACCTACCCTCCTACCCAAAAGAAAAACTGTGATGAAAGATTTCACATATTTACCTATTTTTGTGAGCTTAACTAAAGATTCTACGGCTGTTGTCTTTTCTTGATACTTCAGATCCCTATCCTTAGTATATAATATGTGCTTAATGAAGCCCATTTTTTGCTGTAGCCAGTGAAGCAATTATTTTTATCTGTCATAAACAGGCCAGATCACAACTTGCAAGATGTAAGAGCGAAGATTTTTCCTTCCAAACGGAGAAGAATAAAGGCACCTGAATTTATACCTTCAGTCACATTACCACAACGAAGAAAGGAGAGATCACTCTCGTCATTGGTGGTCAGCACTCCTAGAGTCTCGACACAGACAGCAATGACCGGAAGAAGATCAAAAGTTACTGGAAGAAAAAAATTACGAGGCTCTAATTTTACCATTGAAAAACCTGTCAAAAAGGAGGAAGATTCTTTGGAAGACCATCCAGAGAGCTCTAGCTCACGTGAAACTCTGAATAAGTTTACTCAGAATATAAAGCAGGTAAAAGAAGAAAGCAACTAGTCTTCCTGTCCCGTTGGCTGATAGTACTAACCTTTTTTAGACTTGCACATGGTTATTGTAAACAAGCTAAGCTGCGCCAAGTTTTGAGTGTTCTCCGATTGGCTCTCTTATTTCCAATCAAGCTGAAGCGCTCTTGATCTTCACTTGATTCAGTGAATCTAATTTTGAGCTTGCTCAATTACTTCAGGATCAGCAAACTCTAAATGAGCTGATCAGCCGAGCACTTGAGAGCTTGAGTAAAAAAAAAAAGAAGCTTAAAGCTGATATGAGATGGGTTTATTACCTTGAGCCTAGTATCATGTTCTAGCTCGACTCAACCTCAGAAGTCAAGCCGACTTGAGCTTTAAAAGGAGCTGCCAGCTTGGTTGATAATTTTTTTTAAAAAAAAAGGAGCTTGGTTGATTAAATAGCCCTAATAAAGGTAGTTGTTTTAAAAAAAAAAAATTCTGCATGTTTTGATTTATTCTTATACTTTGGTCAGTTTTACTCGTGTTTACTTTTGCTTATATTCTTGTGAATAATTACAATAAAATGTGCAGAGTTCATTCACCGCTGAGCCGTCTAGCGATCCTTCACCTCATAAAGAAACAGAGAATGGCAATGAACCATGGGCCGGGAAAGTTGATCTGTGGAAACCTTTGAATTATTTAGTGGAAGTCGCAAATAGGAGTAAATCTTCAAAGTTCACTTCACAAGGGTCTACAGGCAAATCAGAACTTTCACATGCCCCAAAGCTTGATGGTCATTCCCGTAAACCTAAAGCGAAGGATCATGTACAGAAATCCAAAGTTCAAAATGAAAATAATAACCCAGATCCAGATCCTTCAGAATCAAATAAACCTATTAAGTTGCGAAGGAATCGAAAAAAGAAGGCAGGGGGCGCTTTTGGAGAATCTGGCGTTAATCTGCAAGCCATATTAGATGCTGCAAATGCGAGCCAGGATAGAAGAATAAATCCAATCTGGTTCTCCTTGGTGGCTTCTGAAGAACAGTGAGAACCTATTTCAGCTTTCAGATGTTTTTAATTTTGTTTTGGTAGAAACAGAATCCAGTTATATTTAGGTTGTTTCTTTAGCTTAACTATTTCCTGTATTGTGGGTACAGGGAAGGAGCAGCTTTGCCGCAGATATCTGCAAATTACCTTAGAATAAGGCGAGTCTCTACTATCCCTTAATTCTTTTTGGTAGTTATTGGCTAGAGCATTGATTCACTTGCACCGTTGCTCTTTATGTGTGTCAATGAAAATGCATTGATGTAATCCTTCTCCATCCAATTGAAGGTCTCTTCCTAGAAGTCAATAGTTTCAGCAGTACGTAATTGCCTTATGAATGATCATTATGACATGGCCTTTCTTCAATATTCTAACTTGTTTTTTTGATAAATGAGGGTTAATATTTGATAGCATGGAAGCTGTAAGATTAATTGTATTAAAGGAAATCTGGAAATAGGAGATCTATTATAGGAGAAAAAGTACCCCATAAACAACTTATGTTTGTACTGATGATATACTTCTGGCATTCAATGCATTTTTGTATATATTAATCAGTTGTTTGGTATAAGGTAGCCTCGACTGCAGTGTACTGAAGAAGGAAAAAAATAGTCTTTACATTATTCTTAATTTACGTAATTACTCGCTCTACTGTTTCTCTAGCGTATATGAGCTGCTCTTCTCGATATTGAAATTTCTTTTGTTCTTTGCATAGTAGTTATAGAAATATGCTATGCATACCAATAAATCAACCGCACTATCAATTGCACATGCTGCACGTTGTTGTATGGTACCACCAAGGTTTAAAATATGTAATAGAGGGTATATTGCAATTTGCAACCATAGATTTTTATGGATATATGGATGAATATATGGTAAATATCGCATACATCATTAGTTATATCGCAGTATATCACAATGATATTTTATCTCCACCCTGATTTTATGGATTTATGAAAGGGTATATTGTATATATCGTGGATATTTTAAGCCATGGGTACAACACTGCACAACATGGACATTTGATTCGTTGGGGTGTACAGCTTTTTCTTGATTACTTATGCATATCAATATAGTTTCATAGATTGCACTATATTTACTGGTTCTGACTCATATATGGCAGAAATAGCTCCAAATATAGTAAAAGAGGAGCAATACTTGGCACAAACCACATAATAATATGCTTCTGTTGATATTTTAAAGTTGCTATTGCTGCCTTTATCTTGCATTGGACAGATCTATGGGCAACTGTCAACTCTTGGCCAAATTTGGTTCATTTCTTTGACCATTAGCTAAAAGCTACAATTATATTCCTATACTTAGGAGGCCAACTGAGGCTTATTTTCACATTTTTGTTAAAAGTGAGAATGTCACCTAAAATAGAAAGTGGCACTATCAGAAATTCCACAGGTTTTCTTTTATGGTCTGTTTCTTTGGTTCTAATATCGTACCATGGTTTAATTTTATTTCTGGGGCATATTCAAGTCCATGCTCTATGTTTGGAGATTTGAAGGTGCTAATCGTCAAATGGGTTCTAGAAGATAACTGAAGCCGCATGTAATGTTTTGAAGATTACTGAAGCCACTTTAGAAACTTAAACTTTAGTATTCCAATAGAGTCCACTCTATATGTACACTTTGCTGGACTTCACTCTGAATCAGGGGTTGAGTTGGACAATATTGGATTAGGATTGAACAATTTTGTTTTTTAACCACACAAGTGGAACAAGAAATTTTAATATGTACGCAAGAATTCTTTTAAACTTTCCAATCTGACTAGTGGAACAAACACTTGGTGGAATGATTCGGTGCTGTGTAAGAATCAGAGCTTTGCAAGTATTATGTTCCAATTGAAACAGTTGAGAAACAAAGTAAGTTTAGAGCACAAGAAGGTCTACTCTGGGGTGATTGGACCTTCTGTCCTTTTATCTTTGATAGACAATGAGGTTATCAGAAAGTAGAAACTCTTTGGGTGTGGTGGGTGGTTTGATTTATTTTATTTGGATTTTTCTAACTTGAGACTTGAGAGCAAAGCTAAATATGCTTTTTCATCTCATTGGTTTTATGTTCGGTCTGGTATTCACAATGTTGCAACCAAAATCAGGTGTTTTCAGTAGCACTGGACAATTTATCCCAGACCTAGCATTCATAGCGCAATTGCAGGTTAATTAGGCATTTTTGTATGATTTTCATTAGGCAGTGGCAGAATGAAGCATGGGCCAACATGGGCCATCCCCTCAATTCCGTCATTTGTTTTTATTATTTTTTTTGGGGAAAAGTTTATTAGATAGTGTAGCGCCAGCAGTGAAGGGGCACCACCTCTGTGCACTGGAAGTTTAGATATGTGGACACAAGGAAAATCTCCCTTCTCCGTAAAGGAGCTAGAAAAAGAACCTATATCATACTCCCAACTGAAATTCCTATATATTTAAGGAACTAAAGCTTTACTACGCTGAGAAAATTTCACGCATCCTGAAGTAAAACGGATTCAGAATTGGAACTTTCAGCACCAAATACGTCACTCCACTTGTCGGGTTTTAAATTAATAGCTTTCTGTGGAGTTCTCACTGTAAAAAAACCATTGCAACGAGGTTTTCATGTGAACTTATTTTATTCCTTCCTAGGATGGCCACTTCATTCAACATATCGACCAATTGGCTGTAACCAAAATCTTTCTCTAGAACACCACCTCAAGTTATTAAGATGACTTCTTTACATACCATGTCACACCTCCGTGCACCAATCCTGCTTCAATGCTCTTATGGACTTGTGTACTTTGTTCTGTTATTTGACTATAGTTGTGTCGAGCTCTATGTTTATTTCTAGTCCATACTCTGCATATAGTTGTCTTGGTCGATTCATTTAGGGTGACATGGGGGCTGTAACAATGGGTAATGCTCTGTGGGTTACTTAATGAATCTTAATGATCTGTGATCATGATCATGGTCTGATTTTTCTTTCACCATCTTCACTGTAGTTCCCTGTGTTAAATTGAGTTGTTTTTATTGCAACAGCACTAGTGAGTTTACTATTTACCTCGAACCCTACCCCCCCCCTCCTCTTTTTGATCTCCCACAAGGTGTCATCTTACACCATTGGGTGTAAGACTAATCCCTTCTCGCAGTACTGAGCTTACTGCTGACCTGGGAGAATCTGTGCCTGGGGTAGTCGACATGGGAGGTCTCGCCAAATGGATCACTCCTCAGAAGAACTTACCGGTGGACAAGCCACTAAGCCAACCTCGTTAGAATCCTAAACCCATCGTTTCTTGAATTCTGCATTTTGTTGAACACGTCGATCGTAGAAACCGGAGAAGAGAAGAAGAAACGGAAAAGTTTAATAAAATGAAGTAACCATAGGAGGAATCACGAGTTTCAACTCAAATAACCTGACGACAGATTATTTTGCTTTCAGTAAACTCGCATAGGATATTCAATAATTATTAACAACAATGCGTGTACAATTTTGTGGAATCAATAAACATGTAATCCTTGACAAGATGTATATTCGCACATACCTACCTCTAGAAACAATATCTAGGTAAGGAGTGAAGAATTTCCATTTGTTAATTTTTTTTGGGTAAGAAAATACCGGTATACATCATTAGGTTACTGGGGTTCACGTTTGGTCACTAAGGGTGATGTTTGAAATCATGAAAATACAGTAGTATAAAGGTACATGGTATGGCTCCTTGGCCCTATACTAGCAGCTTCACAACTGCCTTTTGAGTCCCAGTTAGTGGCCCTTTACTGTGAACTGCTCAGAATGGCATAAAGGACGCAGAACTGCTAAAATTACTATATGCAGCCTAGATAGGGAGTATCATTGTATTTTCTGTGAGAAAGTGGGTACTCAAATTTTGTTGGGACTCCCTATCTTGTGTAAAACGATATTTCTTACTATCCCACTTGGTGAACTTGGTTGAGGTTCTGCATGTGTACTCTCTTCCCTGTCGGCAGCAAGCCTAAAAGTACGGATCTGCTGCTGAAAGCAAAGTCTTTCCATTTAGGCCATCCACAAATGATGGCCACTTTGTAAAGAGGCACTCCCCCCCCCCCCTCTCACCATCATTTTAAGAAAAGGTTAATACTGAAAAGCGAGAGACGATTTGTTTCATCTCCATGCAATTTAGAGAGGTCACATTTGATTGTGGAACAAAGGGAGTACTCTAGTAGAGAAAGTTGGAGCTGATGTTTTGAAGGTCACTTCCTCGTCCTGATTTCAGCTGCTTGTTAGTTGTTACTGCACGAAATCTCGTAGTCTGGATTAGTCTTAGTAGAATACGACGGAGTACTTTTCAATAGAAATTAGATCGTCATTCTACTTACCCCTTTATGTTTTGGAGTTTGGCTTTCATTTCATTCTTTCCTTTGAGGCATGTAAATCTTGGATTTAACGTATTTAAGACACTGTGTTAATTTCATTATGTTTATGAGTTCATGATATAGATCCTTTCCTCTTACTGAATACTTTTTTTTGATACCGTTACAGGGATGGAAGTGTACCTGTTTCTTTTATACAAAAGTATCTCGTGAGGAAATTAAACCTTGCAAGCGAAGAGGAGGTAAGTGAATTTATCAATCCTGTTTAAGATAAATAAAATATATTTGTGATAAGAATGCATATGCTAGGCTACAAGTTTCAGAAATGGTTTCTCAATGATAGTATACTAGTAGTTGCTGAAGATGATGGATGCATTGTTTTAAGCATCTTGGAAACCAGTGTTTCTTTATTTTCATTTTCCTATTATAGACTACTTTCTGAAAATGAAAACAGGCATGTGGTTCTGAGGTTTACTTGAGCTGAAAAGTAGCAAAAGTTGTGGCAGAATTCCTAACAAAAAGTTTGCCCAAAA
Organism: Lobelia cardinalis; assembly: GCA_028566635.1. Classification (NCBI taxonomy): domain Eukaryota; kingdom Viridiplantae; phylum Streptophyta; class Magnoliopsida; order Asterales; family Campanulaceae; genus Lobelia; species Lobelia cardinalis. The sequence continues at coordinate 3,332,015 of JAOWAN010000049.1, forward strand.
TATTTACTGCTGTCTGTCACTCTTCTCTGGTAGGTTGAGATCAAATGTATGGGTCAGTCAGTGGTCCCCAGTTTGCAGCTCAATAATCTTGTCGAGTTATGGCTACAAACAGCCTCAACATCACAGAGAGTACCCGCAACGATTGGATCATCAGCAAAGGATTTTGTTATGGTACTGGCATATGCTCGGAAAGTGCAGTTGCCGTGAAACAATTTTCCCCTCCCAGTCTCCTATGCTCGTCTCTGCAGACCTACAACATAACACCACCAAATGAAAGCAGAAAAATCATATGCTCTGTAGTTGGACGGAATTATAGCAGCGCCCCTTGTTCGTCCACAGACTATCGTGAGGTCTAATTAAGTCCGGCGACATCTTGGCCATTCCAGCTATTGTAAAGAGATGCGATGGATATTACCCTTCCCCCCAGAAAGGGCTGCTTTATTTTCTTTTTATTTGTAGACAACATAATTGCGCTGTTTGGTTGAGTTTTCACATTGCCTCAACAACATTTAGATTATACTCTCTCTCTGTCTCTCACTTATATTTAGTCACCCCGATAAAAACACGCGGATTAAGGTCTGATAATAAATATAATTCATTTTTAGCCTATCTTTCCGTTCATACCCTTACTAAAATATTAGTTCGACTCTTAATTATTCTGGTTCACCTTGTAAATCAAGTTTTGGTTCAAGAGCATGAATTTTTTTTTTTTTTTTTTGGTTTTTACATTACCAAAATCTTATGTGTGTCCAGTGAGGGGTTGATATTAAACTATATATGAAACCCCATTAATTATAAGAAGATTAGTAGAATATAACATGATCGCCGGCCGGCCGGGCGGCGAAGACGACAATATTATGTGGCCAAACCAACGAATAATATGAGGAGAAAATTATTTTCCCAAGCATATCAAAGATACTACTGTTATATGTCTAATTTAATTTTTGGACCTATGTATGTCTAATTATTTTCCCAAACACCCTGAATTGCGATGAATGGAATATCAAAAAATGAGCAGATTTTTTGATTCAACCAATAAGATAATTAAATTAATCAATTTGTTCGTATTCGTAATTGTGACATGTGATGAAGAAAAAATATCACTTTCAAAACACTTAAAATGAAACGAAAAGAAAAGAATATATTTATTTATTTTTGGTAGTGGGTGGGGGTGCGTGGGACAAATACAAGAATTTTACTACAAAAGAGCAAAGGGTTGGAATTGTCATTTGCTACATATAGCGTTAATTGAAGAAAAATACTCCTAGCTAGCATAAAATGTTGGGGGGGGGGGGGGTTTAATCATCATTCATATGATATGATGCCTCCCCTCATGTTTAGATAAATTCACTAAAGCCTCCCTCGCCAGTGGTGGAAGCAATAACGGATCATCTAACTAACTATACCTACCGCTAAATATTTCCATTATATATTGTTTGTTTACATATTATTATTATGGGACAACTTCATAAATGGTCCCTGAAGTTTTTCTGATTCTATCGGGGGTCCCTGATCTTTAGCAATCAATATTGAAGACCAAAGTTAGTAAAATCCGATCAAAATTAATCCAACCGTTAAAGATCCGTTAATTTTGATCGTTAATTTAACATTTGACTAACTTTA
>JAOWAN010000049.1:3333737-3346170 GCA_028566635.1 Lobelia cardinalis
TCAAAATGCTGGGAAAGTAAAAGAAGTCGAAATAGGATCATTAGTTTATGTTCTTAGAGAAACTTACTTCTGAGTGTTGTGGATCACCGCATAGCAATAAAGCACGGAATAGAAATTGTCAAATTGACGCATCATATTGGTCGGAGAAAGTGGTTGGTCGTTTATCTTTCTTTCTTTCATTCTAGGGATGACAATTTTCTTGGCAATTTAAGGTCATGCAAGAAGTATTTTTAGATACAGGTCTATCAAGCAATAGACTTGTTACCATGAAAAAACTAACAAAAGCCAAAAGAGAAAGGCATAGAAAAGGGGAAGTATGAGGGAGTTACATGCCTTTGAGCGTTGGAACAAGCTTTATGCTGGCCAACAGAGTTTCTTTTGGAAGCTTAGACATGAGTTTAGTCCTCGAGATTTTGAATCATTTACATGCAAGTTGGAATTCTGAGCTGGTTGCAGTGAAGGGATCTAGAACCAGCTATAACTTGGTGTGGATATTGCTTGAGATTTCTGGATGTTCCCCTAAGTTTGACTAGTGAAGGGAAGGGAAGTGGGTGTGATGGGTCACACTACCACTTACTTTGAGGATGCATTTGCCATTCAACCATGTGCAAAAGATGCTCTCGAGGTATTCTGTTCTCACGGTAGTCGGTAGTCCTATGATCTTTATACGAGTAGGAGGGTTCACACTCTTTAAACTGCCTTCATACAAATGAGTTCTCTTTGTTTTCTTTCACATATTTGACGGCCCAAGTCTATTCCCTTTGGTTTTGACCTTTTCTTTGTTGTTTAATTAAGCATATATGTTACCCCAAGCCCAAGTATTCGTGTGCTTTTACCGAATTTCAGCTGCTTTCAAAGAGATTCAAAAGATTTGCGTTGATACTCTATAGAGAGGAGCGAGAACTGATAGAGGGGCAAGAGGAATATAGACTGTGGAAGGCAGAAGGTTTGTCAGGAAGATTCATTCACCACAGAAATTGAGTCTCTGAAGCTATTGTTAAAGGATGATCACTCTTTAGAAAACGTTGAGGGTTGGTACTTAGTAATTGTTCATGATGGATGTTTAGCCAGAATGTTTGTGATTGTGGTGGACTAGAATGGCAAACATGACTGATTGCAGCACATGCGACTGCAGCAGAGTGGCATGTGATCCATTGCTCAGAAGAATATATACAACATTGGGAGCTTAAAGGAGTTAACCAATTGGTTACTCTGATTTATGATGGCCCCAGTGTAGGAAGTAGATATGTTGAAATGGAACTCTGTTCATAGCGTGCTGTTCTACTTTGATGGGTCTACATCCCTATTTCAAGTGTGGTTGTTGATCTCCAAATACGTTAATGTAATGAAATGTAGACGCAGTGAAGGTAAAATGATTCTCAATTCAAAGATGACAGAGAAGTATGAACCCTTTAGTTTGTACAAACTCCACCCCGTAAATTGCTTAGGGTGGGTTTGGGCAAATGTTTTGAAGAAGTGATTCTTGAAAAATGATTTCAGTAAAAGTGAATTTTGAAATTAATTTAGATGTGTTTGGTTATCATATACCCAAGATGGGTTATGAAAACCAATTGTTAAAGGTCATAGCAGATTCCGCCAAAACGCATAATTAATTTTGTCGGCCAAACACCGTCAAAAGTAATTTTAGACTCAGAAAAGTGATTCTAAGCTCCCAAAACAGTAAGCCAAATCCACCCTTAAACATGGTGAATTCTTATGCTTGACCATGTTGCGAGATCATGCTTTGTAGTCCCTTTTCTTTAGAGTGATTGGGTGAATTTTCAGCTGCTCGTGACTAAGACTCACTTGAGGCAGGACAGTTACCATAGCTTCGTGATCGAAAAATTTAAGAAATATTTTTACTGAAAATGAAAGCTAACTAGAAAAAAATGTAAGGTAGAAGAACAAAATGGAAGTAATTGAAGCAAAAGAAGAGAATTGGATAGAAATCCTAGGACTCACACCTAGGTCCTTAGGCCTCACACCAAGGAAGATGCCTCACACATCTTGAAATAATCTGCTAGATTTATTTTCTTCTCAACTCTGATTTGAAATTACTCCATTCGTGTGTTTATGTAAGGCTATTCAAAACATTCTAGGTTCTTCTCACTTAGAACCCTTCATTGAACTTGACCAAACCATAAAGACTACTGACTCATAGACTAGCTGCATGTACCATGCTTGTCGTCAAGAAAAGGAAAGACATGCTAGACCCAATAATTTAGACAAGACACTTTGATGTGGGTAAATAGAAGTTATGAAATACGTGTAAGAGAGTACGGTCACATAAATTATATAATTATCGGATTGTACATTTCTGGTTTTAATTTAAGCGAATCAAGTATAGCGATTAATGATTATAAAACTAAAAACCCTATGATTTTGATTCAAATCTCGAGTTGTCAATTCTAAACCCTAACAATAGTATATTTAATCTAACAGAACAATTAAATAGATTGTAATTACGTGTCAAAAATCAGAGTTGTCGATCACAAATCAAGAACACACAAATCAAATAAATCAAGCAATGAACGGGCAATAAAATTGAATGTAAAAACAATTATCGCTACTGCCAAAATATGAAAATACCTTGTTGTCTTGATAATTAAAGTTGTCAAATTACAATCTCTAATTTACGTAGAAGGGGTATGAGACTTGGAATTTAGAGTTTAGGGAGATGGAGCTTTAGAACGGAGGTAGAAGAATACTCTAAAATCTGCAGGGAAAGAGTACTTAAATTTAAATAGTTTTTACAAAAAGTTAAAAAAGCCGGCTAAAAACTCTAATTTTCGAATTCTGACGTAGAGCCAGTGTCAATGGAGCGGATTTTAATCCGATCCGTATAAATGGATCGGATTTGGATTTGGGCAAATAACGTCCGTTTAAATTGAATCTGTCCGTTTATAATTACTAATTAAATAAATTAATATATATTTAACATATATATTTTTTTCCCCAAGGCAACAAATCATGTTAGTTAATTATTTGTTTATCTTATTTTTTTCTTTTTTCAGAATTTGAACGATGAAGATATAAAAGACGAATCTTTCTAGAATCAAAAGCTTGAACTCTCATTGATTTATTATATATATTTACAGTAGAATATTTCATTCCACTAAGTGTATCCTCTAATTTTGATCTATTTCGATATTTTGGCATTGAAATTTATTTGAGGTTGAATTTTATTAAATGATGCTTTTAAAATAATTATTCTTGTAAAATTTATATAATAATGATATTATATTATATTTATATATAATATAGATGGATTAATCAGGTCCGTTAATTCGAAATCCAACTCCGAATGAATTTGGATTTGGATGAGCAGCTGATTGATCTGATGGTTAGTTGGATAAAATTCAAAGTCGTCATGAATTAGGTTAATCGAATATGGATTTAGGTTGATCCGTTCATTTAAGGGCCGTCAATAGAGCGGATTTTAATCTGATCTGTTAGAAGCTCCGTCCGTTTAAAGCAGATATGGATTCAGTAAAAAATTTCGATTAATCATCTACCCGTTTAACAAGTTAACCGACAACTAAATATATTGGATTTGGATTTGAACAATTACCGTCCGTTTAAACTGAATCCGTCCGTTTATATTACTAATTAAATAAATTAATAAATTAATATAATATATATAAATATTATATACTATTTATTTATTATAAAAATAAAAAATTATGTTTATAATATTTATATACAATTAAATTAAATTATTTAAATTTTTGTTGAAAATTTATAAATATGTTATTATTTTGATAGTAATATCAGATTCACTCATTTTGTCCGTTTTTTTACTTATTCTTCTTGTAAAAAATGGAGAAAATAAGTTAATTTGACGTAAAAAATGAATGAATTGGAGATTTTTATTTCCGTTATTAGCAAATGCCATGTATGCTTATTTCCATTTTAAACTTAATTGGATCGAAATTAGAATGAGGATCGATTGCACTTGATTTTTTAAGTACAGAGATCAAAATTGAGCAATCTTGAGTTTAAGGACTTCTCTCCAAATATTTTTTCAGTACAAGGACCATTTTTGCAATTTGCTCTATATTATATGTACGTATATATTATAGATGGATTAATCCGGTCCATTAATCCGAAATTCAATTTCGAATGGATTTGGATTAGCTTTTAACTAATTCGATGGTTAATTGGATAAAATCTGAATTCGTCATGAATTAAGTTAAACGAATTTGAATTTAGCAAATTCCGTTCATTTAAGATTCATTTACAGCCATACTCGTGACCCATTTGATCACGGCCACGACTGACTCCCTAAATATTGAACTTTTTAAACTGCCTCAGGTCATGGCCGCGAGGCCCATGAGGGAGTAATAGATTGTCTCGGTACTTGTGCCTTTCATTTTTGACTCTTTAAACCTTTAGCTTTCATCCTTTTTACAACACAGCCCCTAGAGTTCAGCAAATTATCTCTTCTTTGGGAAAATTGCAGTTTGCACGCTTGGATATTATATTCAGCATTTTCTTCTCTAATTTGTTGATTTCTTCACAATTGAATCTATTGACCGCTTACGTAAAATTATAAACAAAAAAACACAAATTCAATCCTAAAATACATTCGATTATTAACACAATACTCAAGTAAAAAAGCCTAAACAAGTGTAATAAATTACACTTATTAAACTTCTAGAGAAAAACAAGAGTTACAAGACTACTATCAGTTGTCACTAATAAAGACTAGGAACTAAAATCAAAGGCAGATTGCAATGTTAGCTTGAGAGTGTGGTTTCCCCTTTCCCTTGTTGGCTTCTTGTATTTAGCACATATTCTTGGAGCGACTGCATCAATCATGCATTTGCATTTGAAAATTGAACTGGCGATCCTCAAATGTTATAACTTTGCCCTACCTATGTGAAACAAACAAGTTGGATGCATCGTAAGTAGCTGTCTATAGAAGATAATACGAAGGGTGTTTATGTATGCATTATATACTTGACCTTTCTAATAGGAAACTTTTGGCGGAACAAATAGAGCATTTAGTTTACTGTTACTTTTTAGGGGTATATAAGATGCTCCATCTGGGTGCTGTAATAAAAATTATTTTGATGGGCGAGAAGTAGTTGAAACACTTGATCCATCTGCCTTCAAGAGACCTGTCATAATCTTTGGAATGATCCACATTAAGAGTTTAAGAATTGAGTTTGTCTTCTTTTAGTTCCCACTTTTACTATCACGTTAAACTTAAATTGGCAAAACTACTTTTTAATCCTTTAACGGAGAGGTGCTTATGTAAAATTATTTTAGTCCTTCAAATTGTTTGACTACCCAACATGGATGTTGCAGTGGGATGAAACTAGTAGTACTTTAAGGTGAGTGTGCATGTATAATCTGTTGGTTATTAGCATTTTAGAACCATGGGTTGTAATGTCAGAAACTTTTGTTGCTATTATTTCACTGTTAAAAATCGGCCTTCTTATGACGGAAACATATGAAAAGATGACATGTTTTTGATGGTTTATGGTTGGGACTTGGGAGGTATACAAGATGATGACATTTTTGTGACACGGAGTGTTAGTATTCTTTTGGAGAAGTTCTGGTTTGGTTGGAACTTTGCTGGATAATTTAGTTGGTAATTTAGCAATATGGTTGATAGGAGAAAACGAAGAGGGAAGGGATTATTGCAAGTATCTATGAGAAGCCCGCATGAGAATGTCATATCTCTTATTTATGCATACTTATGTTAATGACAATGAGCAAGATTCGTTAACTTATCGGTTCACATATCTTGTAATGGTTAGTGACTGCTTTGTTTTATTTCTCTATTATTATTGGTACTATTCGTTGGTGATAGTTTATTTATAGAAGTCGGAGTACATAAAAATTCCAACCGAGTCTATCATGGCATGATCCCACATTAGATAGTAGGGATTTCCACATCAAAGCACGAACTGTTTCTCTCTTCTCACACCTTAGCAAAGTTTATAATATATAAAGCTAAACTCTAATATTCCCGACAAAAGAACTACTTCAAGATTATTGCTCTTTTGAAATTTGACAACTGCAGTTCAGAAACTGTTATCATGCCGGGCTTTTTATTGGTGGGTGATTCATTTTAGCTGGCTCTTATGTTTGATTGGAATATTAGACATCTTAGACTATACTCATAATCTCTCAGCTGCATTGTCGACCTTTTTATTGCCTTAAGAATTTCATTGAATAGAGCAAGAGGATACAAAGAAGGTGGACAAGAAGTACACCAAAAATAATAACAAAAAACAAAAAAGCACAGAGAGAGCTCTCCAATCTCTAGACAAATCTCCCAATGACAAATCCGGATAGCGTCAAAAGTTCGAGCCCAAAGAGAAGCTTGCACAGTGATCTTCTCCCACAAAAACGACAGCTATGTTTCTTGATTTCTAAAATTCCGAGAATTTCTCTCAATCCAAATATTCCACAACAGGCTAAAAAAGTCACATCCCCACAACAAAATGCATTCGTCGAGCGACCAAATCTCAAATGAGTAATCATGCAAAAATCTTCCAAAGAGCAAGGCATAATGCTGATCTCACCATACACCCCAAACAACCTGCCCCGGAGACTCCTAACCGCAGGACAATGCATGAACAAGTGTTCGTGGGACTCACTAGCTCCCATATACACGATGCACATATCTGGAGAAATATATGTCTTTGGATGTCTCCTTTGCTGCCAATCATTAGTATTCAAACGACCAAGAACCACTGTGCAATCAAAGACTTTGTATTTAAACAGAACTTTGGACTTCCAAATAAAATTGTAAAGAGGAAAGTCAATATGTGTATATGGCCAAAGAGTTTTAGTGAAAGATTTGATCGAGAAAGACCCAGACTATTCAGGGATCCAAATTCGACGATCGGATTGGATATCAAAGGTCGAAAAGAAGACAACTGAAGAAGTAACTATGCAACTGATGTGGAGCTTTTTATTGCCTTATTGAAGTACACACCTTTTATTGGATTTAGAATTCTGGAAATATAGTGCTCTGTGTGGTAAGAGGGATGAAGAAACAGAAAGATGATAAAGCAGAGGGAGCGAGTTTCTGTCCATAGGGGATGCACTTCTTCTTGAATTTCTGGTTGAATGTGATAGAGTGTAGAGAGGATTCATTCCCATTGTTTGCTTATGCAATGAGGAAGGAAAAGGAAATAAAGCTAAACTCTAATATAAAACTAAACTCTAAAATTCCCGGCAAAACAACTACTTCAAGATTGTTGCTGTTTCGAAATTTGACAACTGCAGTGCAGAAACTGTTATCATGCTGGGCTTTTTATTGGTGGGTGATTAATTGTAGCTGGCTCTTATGTTTGATTGGAATATTAGACATCTTAGACTATAGTCATAATCTCTCAGCTGCATTGTCGACCTTTTTTATTGCCTTATTGAAGTACACACCTTTTATTGGATTTGGGATTCTGGAAATATAGTGCCCTGTGCGGCAAGTGGGATGAAGAAACAGAAAGATGATAAATCAGAGGGAGCGAGTTTCTGTCCATAGGATGCACTTTTTATTGAATTTCTGGTTGGATGTGAAAGAGTGTAGGGAGGATTCATTCCCATTGTTTGCTTATGCAATGAGGAAGGAAAAGGAAATTTATACGTCAGATGTTTAACCATTAGTGATCGGGAGAAAGGCTGAGTTGAGTTGATTAGAGTAGATATGTAAGGATGATCCCCCCTCTGTTGCTATCAAATGCTCTCAGTGATGGGCAAGATAGAACTCACTTGAATATTCTGTTATTTTCCCCACTTCTCACTCCACTACTCCCAATTTTACGGGGAAATTCTTTGTAACGAGCCAAGAGATTCCAGTCCACCGAACCATGGTTTTGTGTCCCTTTTCTCGCTTTGGTCCACGTATTCTCTTTATCTTTCTCTTAACTTTTGTGTGCATGTCGACAAAATTAAAAGTCTCTCTGCCTCCCCCCCCCCCAAACAAACCTGGTCCCACCATGTTCTCTCTTTTGACTTTTTTACTTTGTCGTACTCATCACAAAAACCAAACCTCGCAAAAAAGAATACACGTACACACAGGTTCAAATACCCTCAAAAGTATTACATTGGTTTCTTAGAGGCATAATTCTTAAGCATGGCTACTGTGCTGGAACTAAATGATAGGCTTTACTGTGACCGTTCTTTTGGAATGTCTCCATCAGTCGCACTACATGAGCTAATAAACTAGCCTGCACCACTCATTCATTAGATTGTAACTATCACGAACTTGTCTCTTCTGGGTTTGATTGAATGCACAGCTAAGTTTATATGCATATGGTCTTATTATGATTTCATTTAAAATTCTTCGCAGTGTCTCAAGTTTAAGACAGACCAGGCCCAGGATGCTAAGAAGATGGAGAAACTCAATAACATATTCTTTACCTTGATGGCTCGTGGCCCTGAAGGTACTACTTCTGAATGCTTAATTTATGCTAGGCACTTCTTTGTTTTTTCATTGATATGTTACTAAATGATCATGAATAAAGGAAAGTGCTCTTATATCTGAAGTACGGATAAATCATTATGCCTTTATAGTGATATGTTGTTAAGAAAAATATATAGGGATGTCGCGAGCATATGTTCACATGTTCCAAAATTTTCAAGAATTACTTTCAGGTTGTTTAATGAGTTACTCACTGGTACTTCACTTTGCAGTGGATATAACAGAAGTCACTGGAAAAGAACAAACAGAAACCCAACCGTCCAAGAAAGGAAGGGGAAGGAAGCAATAGTGTTACAAACTTATGGGGATGATTCAAACATAATTTTCTTTCAATTCCCAGATTTTGGTTACTAGAAATTATTTATTTTCCTTTTTGAGATAGTTTGTTCCAAGTGTATTTGATGATCAAAATTCCTAAGCAATCTGGCACAACTTTTTAGCATCCCTGGTCCTACTTTTAGTGTACTTGCATTGTCAGTAACAATCTCATCTGGAGCATATTCCAGATGTGGAGCAATTCATGATTATATCCTTGCAAGAAACGCACACGCATATGTCGAGGAATATGTAACTGGATATGATCGTGCTTTAGAATTAAAGGTCTCCAGAGTTCTCATTTTCGTGTGTAAATACGAATGTGACGATTCTTTGTAAACCTAAAGTGAATGGAGGTGTTTTGTACATTTAAGGTTGGCTTACTGCTACGTTCCTCTTGGGTTCCTGTTCTGATCAACTAGGATCATTTAGTAAAAGGCAGGCTGGCAGGTAGGGCGTCTCACGCTTTGTGGATGTTGAACCTCCAGTTAGAGGTGTTAGTATCTTGCCTTAGGTGAATGGTCCAATTCAATGTAATGTGGACCAGATGCGAGAGTCTAAAGCTGAAATGTTATGGTTAGATGCTCGAGAGTCGGGGCCAAATGTGACTGTCTGCACTAATGTGTTTAAAAATGTTCAGTTGGGTAAATCCCAGCAAACTTAGGAGAATTGCACATGCAGGTGAGATAGCTTCTTTCTATAGAGTATGCTTCTAAAGCTACAAATTACTTGTTATTGTGAGGCAACTTGACAATAGATGCTTATGGCTAAGCAGAGAACAAAGGTACATTTTGGAATGTTTGGAGGAATCCACACATGGTACAAAGCCACTTTGTGGAATTTGCTTCCTCCATTTGTTTCCTTTTATTCTCTCCACTTGGATGGAGATTTATTATGGCCATACCTAGATGGCAATATGTGGTCTCAGATCCCAAGGCATGGCTTTTGCTTTTATTTGCTTTATACTACTAAGCTCTACAAAAGGGGGGAAAAGTGCTTATTTCCATGTCTTAAAGCATTTTGAATTTCATTTCATTCCCTACTCTCAATAAACCGTTGATTGAAAGCTCAATTATACTCGGTTTCAAAATAAGTGTCTTGAAAATAATTTTTCTCTCATAATATATCACTATCACGAACACATATTTTAAAAATAGAGGGAGAATAATTTTTTTCTAGGAAAAAGTTGGGACCTATGTTCTTCCAAGTACAGAGATTGCTGCTGCAGCTTTGCTGCAAAAGAGTACAAGGTGCTCCTTTTATATTTTCATGGAGCTTAAGTGAATTTTTCACAAATCCAGTGAGGGAGGAAATTTGATTGATGATTATTGTTATTTAATTTGATCTTGGGGCCATATGCTTCATTTCTTGGAACTAAGGTTGGAAAATATAACTCATCTTGATCTTTAATTATTTCAATTGAAAATAATTATTATATCCTTTCATTAAAAAGTTTCATTTATTTTTTAAATGTCTAATATTCCCTATATTTCATTTTAATTATCTTGAAAGCGTCGTTTTTTTCTCACAATATGTTGTTATCATGAACAATTAAAACGAAAGAGAGAGAGAGAGAGAGAGTACGAGATAAAACAGTTTTTGGGTAATTGGTGTTGTAGTTTGCTAAAATTTAAGTGTTGGAAAGATTTATATATGTGTGGTAATCAGAATGTAGTTAAATTGATAAAAAAAATTACTATTAGTAAGAAAATTTGTTTATGAAAGGAAGAAAGTAGCAAATAGTAAGAAATAAAATTCTTCAAAGAATTCCACGATAGTGAACCTTTTAATAGTTATAAATTATTTCAAAATAGTTGTCATTTTACAAATTTATATTTTACTTTTCTGAAATTACCCTTTACTCTCAAATTATTAATAAAGGAAGAATTTGAAGAGATTTTTAACCGTAAAGTATTAATTGAAGAGTAAAAATAAAATATTAAAAGGTACTTACAAGTTCGCTTTCTTATGATTTTTGTTTTTTGATTTTTAATAGGTCTCACTATTATTTCTCTATCTTTCACCTATTTTTTCACTTTAATCATTATAAAATAAAATTAAAAATTATTACAAATCGAACTTCTGATTTAACCTTAAGTAAATTTTAATTTTTATGCTCTATTCTAAAAAATTTATTATCGTGGAATGGAGGGAGTATAAGAACAAGATCAGTGGTACCGTACAAGTGCATGTGGGAAGCCATATTCAATCATTTCATAAAGGAACCATATGACATGCATGTAAGCTTTCATCTTTTGATTTATTAGTATTTTCTTTAAAAAAAAAAGAAGAATAAATTGATATTTACAACCTATCTCACTTTTTTACTTCTAATGATATTAAAAACCTTTCAAAATTATCCTTTAAAGAGAAAGCGAAAAAAAAAAAACAGTAAAATGTTGATGCAACGGATAGTACTGGAATAAAGTGATACTAATAATATTCTCTTTTTTCTTTTTTAATTTTTTTTATTGGATAAAAAAAAAAAAAGGGTTCTCTTGTCTTGGAATTAAAGTGTGTACTATAAGGCTCTTTATTCCGATTGGGGAAAGGGAAGAAAAAAAGGAAAAAAAAAAAAAATAGTTCCGTTGGACTGGAATTGGAGATATTTTCAAGGCAAAATTCAAAATTCAATTCATCTCCACTATATATTAGGCAGATTCCTCAACTTATTCTACTTTGTTGTTAGTAATGATTATTATTTAAGATATTAATTATGAAATTTTATATAATTATTAAGTGCGATGTTACATCCACAAATACAGAAAGAACTGTACAAAAATTTAGTTATCATATGTTTATTGGTGCAATTTTTTCTAACGATAGGGTCTACATAGTCAAATTTAATGAAGCCAATTAGAATTTTGTGCACTTTTTATACACATCTCTTTGAGGATGTAGAATTATTCTATTATTAATATTATTATAGCACAACTACTAATGTAGATATAAATAGTGGAACATTACTTTCTTTTTACAATCTATATAGAATACAATTATAAATATTCAAGAAGATATACTCATTTTTTAAGTTTATACATGTCCTTTGAATTTAATTAATTTCTTTGATTCTTAACTAATTGTGATAATTTTTATTTTAACATAAACTCTTGACAAAACTATACAATTGAATTTAAATATTTAAACTAAATAAAAATCTAAATTTCAAGTAATATGAGTTTAACGATGTTTTCGATTCTCAATTAATTGACATGATTTGATTTTCGGTTTAATGTTTTGAAGAAAGTCTATAATTTAATATCAAAATTTATTTCTATAATGTTATAAACACCAAAAGATACCAACGCGCAGTTGGTGCAGTGGTGCCAGGGGCTGCACTTGGAAGGGCTAACTAAAGTTCGATCCTCCGCAACGGCGTTGGAAGAAATTTAAAATCTTAACCCCGGGATCCGCCTCGAATAGGATTAGTCGGCCAATGGGGTGAGTACCTGGGCCTAAACAAAAAAAAATAAAAAAATAATAAATACCAAAAGATATGCAATCGAAAATATTAAAAATTATTATCATTCATTATCAATGAAAATTAAATGATAATAATTTCACATCAACTATATTGAAAAGTAATAACTCATATTTTTATACTCCCTCCGGTTCAAAATAGTTGATTTTTAAGGTTTCAATCCACAAACCAAGAAAAGCATTTATTATGTATTA
>JAOWAN010000049.1:3357742-3383270 GCA_028566635.1 Lobelia cardinalis
CTCCCCCCACCCCCCCCCACGATAGAAACCCAAGTTCTATTGGCAACCTCCCCATCATTCGACAACTCCTCCTTACGGGCCCGTCTTGAACCCGATTTCAGTCCTAAGTAATCCCCACCAGCAAATATCTCTCGCCATTGCCACTCTCCTCTCAGTTTCTTCCTCGTTTCGATCAACGCCTCCTTCACAAGAACACCTCTTCTAACAGTGGGTAAGTGCTCGCTGTTACTCAATTCCATCTCTCAGTCTTGCTTTGGCTCTTTCTCCCTTTCCGTTTCTCTATGTCTTAGAATATATACACATCAGAATGTTGTAATTTGAGGACTTTTGAATCTATTAAGTTGGGGGTGAAATTTAACTCTACAACCCACTTGGATTCCTCTCCCACGTTTAGATTTCTTCTATCATCTATCCTCTCTGTACTGAAGTCATGCATGCAACACAATGATAGCTTGAAACATGTGACATTTTTTTCCCGACAAAAGTTGAGAGAAGATGCAGGGGTAGGGGTTGAAGTGGGGGATAAGAGAAACTAGGAAGAGTATAGGGAAAGTTGCTACCTAGCCGAACCTGTCAATACGACAAGCTACTACCCATGCAGAAAAGTTCTTTAAAAGTGTAAGGGTATAACAAACACTTAAAAGTGAAACAATTTTGGGAAATATCTTTACATTTTATCATCAACAGTAAAAAATCGATAAAACTAACAAAATATGAGCATCCCGACCCAAGCCTTAGAAAGATAAATGCATGATAATTGAATATGGTTTTACTCGGATTAGGAAAATCAAATAAAAATATTATTTCCACTTATATTATAATCGTGTAAACAATTACTCGAGTGGTTGATATAAACTTAAACAACTGAAGTTTGTTAATAGTAGAAACAACAAAAGTCTAATATGATTTCCCCCCTTTCAATATGCTAGCGCGTGTGTGTGTGTGACAACAATGTTCTTTGACAACTTTAATATTGTTTCTTTGACTATAGTGCATTTAGCATGTTATGCATGTATGAACTCGATACATTTATTGAACGAGTTTATTTGTAAGCACTAATTATAATTTTGATAGGTTGTAGGAGTGTCGCGAGTAACCTATCATACTAAAAAGTGTACGTCATTGGAATTTATACTTCACTAATTCATTTGTATGGCAATTTCACAAATTATTTTTTGGTTAATTAAGGTAAAGTATTCATTAAACTCAATCGTACTTGTAGCTCGCATGTTTCATCATGCGCGTTCATCTTTGAATATTAGTGCTATTCCAAGCAATAGATTCATATCATGTGTTACTTCACTATCATATCCAACACCCAAGTTATGCTAATGTACCCAACATTACTCGCAAATCTCTCAAAACCCTAATGAATTACACAAAAAACCTTGTTCATTCCGACCACTTAATAATATTCCGAACAAAATATCTCTTAAACGAATAAGCTTGACAACTCATATGAATACTCCCATGAAAGCTTACGAAATTCTTAATTTACAAGGTTATCAAAATGATATAGAAAATCATTGACTATAACTCAAGTTATGCCCGAAACGATCAAGCATAAAAGCACAAGCAATACCAAAAAACAATACCAAATATTTTTCACTCACAAATATTACAACCCAACGAAGAACGGTCGATATCCCAAATCCAAGGAGCCAAATTGGGAAAAATAATGGTGAGATCAGGAGTGCGATATGGTATGATATGGTGTAATATGACACTGTTCACTATATGAGATAGAGTGAGATGAGTAAATATGAAATTTATATTAAAATATCTTTTTTATCCTTGGATGTGAAAGGTTGATTGTAATTTATAATATTTAAATGTAATGTGAAAGGTGTGAATGTGAGGAAAAAAAATAATAAAAGAGAAGAGAGAATGTGATGTGAAAGGTTTAGAATTAATTTATGTGAGTGTATAGATATAGGGGTAGTAGATGGAAAATGGATAATGTTTGAAATGTGATATTAAATGATATGTAATGAAATAGAAGTTAGTGATCAAGTTTTACTATATTAACCATGTGTTCAAGTGAAGCGATATTAAATTCGTGATCCGGCCATAAGACATAAGGGCAATCCGCATGGAAGTTCTCTTGACCAATCAGCGTCGAGTTTAGGAAATTGCTGTTGAATCAGTTGAAGATGGTTAACGTGAAGGCATCTGACTAGCTCGCATCGAAACCGATCGCGGCTGAAGTGAAGAAGCCGGCGGCGGCACCAAAGCGGCAGTCGAAGTCTGCTGCTAAGCCAAAATCGGTTGCGGCTGTGGCTAAAGCAAAAGCGAAGCCAGCTGTGAAACCTAAGGCTGCTGCTGTTGCGGCGTAGCCTAAGACGGTTGTGAAGGCTAAGGATGCTGTGAAGCCGAAGGCATAGCCCACTGAGTCGGCTAGGACGAAACCGATTGTGATGTCACCGGCGAAGAAAAGAAAGAAATGAGGGAATTAGTTTGTTGGTTCGGGTTTATTGTTGGTTTGTGTTTATTGATTCCGGAAGCGTTTCATGCTGGCTTGCAATGCGGCTCAAGAACAGCGCAAGAGAAGTAACTATGAAATATCAATTATCAACCCGATAATTAAGGTAAATTGTAATAACCTTCATTACTTAAGTACTACATTAATTTGTGTCCATGTTATCATAGACTAGCAACAGCAAGTGAGAAACTCTGAACTGTCCTTAAGTATTTCTATAGCTCCAATCTTGTTTTAGATGGCTTTATCAACTTAGTTACCAGAACAGCTCCTGGTTTTTGAATAATTTTCACTTGTTGTCTTTCATTATAGTCCAACTACCACAAACTAGTTGAGTGCAGTTTGATATTGTGCTAGGTTTCCAAATTGTCATGTTCAAAGAGGGAATAACTGATAAAAAAGGTTGGCTTATCTACAAACAACAAAATGGATTCCTTGCAAAATAGAAGTACGAGTGAAATAGTTTTCATATGGGCCATATGAGGTAATATTTATATGGACTACGGAGTTTTTAAGTTGTTTTGCTTGGACAATATATCTTTAGCCATTTGTGGTTTAATGTTCATTAACTAATACCATGATCCTTACTTTATTTGCAAATTATTGAGGATTTTAGTCGATCAGCTCAAGGGGCACTTGATTCCAGAGAGGATATCCTTTTTCAAAAGATTTTTAGTCCAACAATCCAGTGTCTCAAGGGGAGTTGAACATGAAGAGGGCCCCCTCTCCACGTGGAACCCTGTCCATTTTGGTCATTCATGTCACCCAACGTGCGCTAGACGCTACTAAATTCATAGTCAGAAGCATAATATGTTGAGGAGGACTCGTTGAACATTCACCAAGACAATCAGGAAGTCGTCCCACCTCATTCTCAACCTCTGAGACAGACAAGGGCGGGTTCTGATTCTCTAGTCAATCCAGAATTCTAACCATCGAGTGACTTCTAATTCTTAGAACTCACTATCACCAGTGAACTCTCTCTCTCTTCATCTCCCTTTTAGGCATCACCATCACTTTTTCCATAGAAGACTTCTGACGATTATTAACTCTCACCATCCAATGAATTCAGATTTTTTAGCTATCGCAACTTTTCAAATGGGGCCTCTTTGAATGACGTGGAGGAAATAGCAGGTATGACTGCTTGTGTGTTTAGGGGTTTCTAATGGTAACATAGGTTGAGCATTGCCAGGGGACAATGATCATGCCAGTGCATATCCGTAGTCATAGCTTAGTCATGCTCCTGGTACGAAGTGATGGCTTATTGTTTTCAGAGTGCTTCATATGAATCTCTTTCTCTGTTCTTTCCTTTTTCTTAAAAAATTGCAAGTTAGTTGTGCTTCATATGATCGTCGTTGATGGGATTGTCTGTGATGCAACATGCCAAGTGATTTCAAGGGGTTAATGAATGTTATATTGTAGTGGTATCACTTATGGGGTCCCCTGTATACATTCATGTAGGAGATTTTTTATTTTGAGGTTTGCTTGAAGATACCAGTAAGAGGAGAATTGGTTATATAAGTTCGCATTATCAACTTTCAAGCTATAATATTACTGGCTCTAGATTTAAATTGGATTTAAATGCTAGAATATATAACTGGTATTATCTGAAGATCAAACTGTGTTTAACAAATAGTCACTAGGTTTCAGCATCAACTAAATGATCTCATTATATACCTAACATTAAATACTTTCAATTTCTTCTGTAACACAGACTCTTTCTTGAATAAGTAGCATTTTGGAAGCTTTAGGCTATGGTCAAAGCCAGATGCTGTAAAAATTTCTGGTCCTTGTTCATTTGTCTCATTCCATTCTTTTCCCCATACAATCTTCCCATTTCCATTCCAGTATATCAGTCTTTGTTAAGTTGACTGAGGTTAATTAGCCACTTTATAGAAAGTTTTTCATTCCCGAGTATTCTCAATGACGTTCAAATTATATCAGTTTAAATTTCAGCATAGTAGTACTTTTCATCTTTTTGCTGATAAAAGCTTTTTGTATGCATTTCTTATCTTGTACTATGAGGAGGTTGCTTTGGTCATTGATATAATCATTCGTCATCTGGGTATGTTTTCGCTGTTATACTTATTTTGTTAGCTCGTTATTCTGTTTTGAGATTAGTTGAAGAAGATTGAGATTACCTTAGGACGATTAATAGATGAGCTGTAGGGCTGATATTTGCTTCTTGCAAGGCAACTTGCTATTGCAAGAGATTAAGTACCAATGCTTGGACATAATCAGCAGGGGCAGTCTCGAGTGCATTGTTAGTATTCAAGTTAAGCTTTGAGCCCAATTTAATGCAGGTTAGGTTCGTATTCAGCAAATTAGATGAACGTGAATCATGTTCTCTTAATTGTTTTGCCATTGAGTACAGGTAGCTGTTATGAATTTTTTATCTTTTCTGTTGTCTTGGCCTTTTCTGGTAATATTAACTTGTTTGGTTACTAAATTGACTGAACGTTTGGAGGCAAATAGGTTGTTTTAGTGAATCCAAGTATGTCACTATGCTTAATCTACTATTTTGCTTTATGTGTAATTTTTCTTTATCTGTTTCCTGTTTTTATGTTTGTTGAGGTCTAACACAGTGAAAATGGCAACAGTGTAGATGCGTGAACTGCAAATATATCACTTTAGATTAAGTTGCATAAGTATCAGGCCTCTTTACTCTATAGTTACAACCGTTGTTAGATTAAATATGTAGTGATCTTTCCTTTATAGCTACAGTCGTAGTTTGATTAAGTAGGTGTTCCTGTAAAGTGCTTGATCTTTGTAAGTTTATCTTATTTTGATCAGACTTCAAGCATTATTGATTAGTGCCCTGGTCATAGCTTCTATCAGTTAACATGCCCCTGGCAAATTTTTATCTTTCCTCTTGTTTCTTAGCTATTTATCCACACGCTGAATAGTTGAACTCTAGCTCTTGAGTCTCGAGGCAGAAAAGAAGCCAATCATCATATTGTGGAGACAAAGCACTATCCAAGGGCAGCCCGCCTCTGTTCCTGACAGCTTGTATACATGTCAGGAGTCTTGCTCTCGAGTCTTCCAACGCCATTCAAGCCTATCCTTGTATTTGGCGAGCAACTGCTAGATGAGAGCGCATCTGCAACAGGGGACTCGTTTTTTTTTTTTTTTTTTAATTTGTTTGTTTAGTGCAGTAAACATTTTTTTTCCTTCCTGCAAATAGCTGAAACTTTGTGTTATTTGAAATATATCCCTAGTGTTATCGCAATCTGTTTAGGCTCCTCCTTTGCCTTCTTCTTCTTCCTCCTCCTAATTTCGTTGTAACATTGAATTTAGAAAGAATTATAATTCAAACCAGAGAATTTATCTGCTTCTCCCAAAATTTTAGTGTGTTGCTGGTTTTTAACTGGTCTCATTTTGATGAATCAATCATGAAGTATATTTGTCTAAACAGGCATAATAATGTACCAATCAATTTGAATTGCTGAGAAGTTAACTATTGTGTTTTACATTCATGAACAAGCTAAAATTCCCAGTAATGAATGAAGTTAACCTTGTCACCAAACATCTGCATAACTTTACTGGTTTTGTTTAAGACAATAATGAATAGTAACATTAAGTCAAACCAGATAATTTGGTAGGCAAAATAGTCTCCTTTTATTGTTTTTTGTTCTCTGGTGGTTATTTCGTTTGGTGCTAATTGGAGAATTTAGCATGATGTTAGCCTTTTCTTCTATGATTTCATCTGTTGGTAGGTTTTTATGTTAGAGTCACTTGCTCTAAACATATCTGTTACACTTTAATTGATACTTCCAATATCGAGGCTAATTATAAGTTTGCTATTTATACACGTTCTCTCTGCTACATTGAATATTTTTCTTTAAAAATAAATGTATTCGGAGTGTAAATAAATTTTCTTGCTTTTAATTTCAAATGACAAGGGGTTTGACTTTAAAATAAAATAAAATCGTTGACTGCAACGATCAATAATTGAACTTGGACCTCTTATTATTATTTTTTTTTAAATTTTGGGGATGGGGGGGGGGGATGAATATTTGAAATCTTTATAAGTAAAATGTCAAAAGCAATTTTATTTTGATTGCACATTTGACAAAAAGGGGAATAAATTAGAGGGATCAGATTTCATTCATCGTGAAATTGAAGGGATAAGTTTGCCCTTTTTAGAATATTTTTTAAACTTTCATTATAGCGGATTTCACAACTCTCATTGATAGATTTCAAAGTGTGGTGTGGATTGTAAAAATGGTAAATTGTCAATGATTCTAATTTTGTTTTCTCTTCCGTTTCCTTCTTGATTTTATTTTTTTACCGATTTCTCGATTTATAATCTAGCAATTACATCGGGGGTATTAACGTGAGAGGAGCGTTGATATTTTAATTACGTAAAGCACACGTGATCTAGAACACAAATATTGTAAGTCGACCACTTATTTTCATCCTATAATCCATGGAATAAACTAAGGATTGCATATAGTATAAGAGAACTTCTCATTAACCTAGAACGACTACTTGGTTGATGTTGACCTTTACCTTCACCTCTTAAATTAAAACGACAAAAAGAACCTTATTGATTTAGAATATCACGAAACATGCCCAAATTATTACTATCTATTCAAAACTCTATAGAGTTGCGTGGATACTAAATGTTTCATTCGTTACATGAACACAAACTTGATGGGTGACATATGCAAACGTACATATATTTTTGAGCAAATGATGCCTTGGTGTTTCAAAATGCTACGCGAGTATGATCTCGCTCAAAGTCTATAATTGGAAGAGTGATCACAAATAACATAGATGACTAAAGTGCATAAGTTAAGCAACATAACCAAAGTGTCTTCAAATTACTTACGTAAGGCATTCAAAGTGTGACTTCTAAGAAGTTGTTAATAGGTGTGTGAAGTAGTCATATTTAGGCAATGAAGGTATTGTATAGTGGGAAAACAACTCCAAGCAACATGAAAATGTCAACAAAAAGGCTCAACTCATTGTGTAAGCCAAACTTCATATGAGGTTATGGTTGGGCATGTACGATATACCAAACACGGCTAAAATTCATTAATTAATTTCCAACAAAAGCTAGGGATCGATCACAATAATATGTTATGAAATATTTACGTGTAATGAAACCTCATATATTCTCCTCTCCACATTATAAATTCCTAGATTTCATCGGTGCGAGAATATTAAGCTATATGCATACTCTCAAATTTTCTACTATATAGTTTGCACCATAATTTTATAACACTAGGATGATTAAATAAAAATGTCAAATGAAGAATGGGATATAAGCTTGCGACTTTACTTCTTTAGAGCATCCTAGCCAGATAATTTCCACAACAATGATGTAAATGTTCTCAATTTGATTTCACAAAGCATATGTAAATATTAGCTAGCATTGTTACATTAAAAAAAATGATACATATAGTTTAATACTTCATGTCTCATTAGAAGCACATTCTTAAGATAGGTCTTTTATGAAAGAAGAGCACATATAACATGAAAGAATTCAACTAAAGGAGTACATCCAAATGTCTCTTTATCCATCTCACTAAGAGTTGAAACTTTGAACATGATCAAGAAGAAATAAAGCCATGACCTATTTCTTTTTTTTTTAACCAAGTAGGTAAACAAGTAATTTTAGCGATAAACATTGAGTAAGTAATAATATTTCGCCCTCTCCCCCCCCCCTCCTAAAAACTCAATTGGTGTATACTAATGTGTTTGTAAGTAAAAAAATATCTCTATAGATATATCCATTCATGTAACTTTGTATATTTTATATATACCTTATAATATTCAAGTGTTGAAGACACTATTTACCATAAACTATTATATAAATGTTTTAGTAATGGCATCTATGACAATAACCCTTCAAGTTCTTCATTTAGAAGAGTAAACAATTTACTACCTCAATATGAATCCTACAAAAATTGTTAGCCCAACAAACTCAATGTGTAATACTATATATGCATATGTTATATTAATCACATATATTATGAATTTTGATCGAGATAGTTCGATGTAATTTATGCCAATGGACTAATGTTTTATACATCCTCTTGAAATATATTACAGAACTCGTAATATTTATGCTGATCGAAAAAATAATTTTGGTCAAAGCGTTAAACATTGCACATATTGCATTACATTATGAATGCATAGTTTTACATGTTCATCTTCAATCGTACTATAACCCTAATTTTTGTACTCAATTCTTGTCGGATTTTGGTGATTCTTGATTCCAAGGATCCCTTGATTTCCCTACTATGACATCTGATCTCAAAATTCCACCAGTATTCTAAGCATTACCTAAAAAACACTTGAAACTCTCAATAACTCCAAAGAAACCCTCGTTTCGACCATTAACGCTTCCGAACCATATATCTCTTAAATTACTCAACCTCAGAATTCAAGTAAGCACCCTCCAGAAAGCTAACTTAATTTCCTACACAAAAACAAAATTTTACAAAAATCCATTCACTCTAGCTCAAGTTATACTCATATCAATCGAGCATAAAAACACACTTAATGTCACCATTTTCAACAAACTTCATCCCAACTAGACCCTTGTCCAACTCACCGATACTCCTCATCCGTCGATAACAAACAATCCAACGGCTCACATTCAAATTTGAACGCACGGAATGATCCGCGTGAGTGGCCTATTATCCAATGAAATCGCTCCTTTTGGATATGTCCTGTCGAAGCGAATATTATTTAAATCCTCCCATTTTCATGAGCTTTTCACACCTACGAGCAGAGCAAAAACAATCTCAGTCGTAACAGATCCAATTTCCTCCCCCCATTCGATTCTCCGTTTAGCAATCAGCTAAAACCCTAACCCTAATGGCGACAGAAGAGCCAGTTGTAGCTACCGATGCCGTCCCCGAGCCGGAGGTAACTGTCCCCGCACCGGAAGAAACGCCGGCGGAAACCCCAGCCGGGAAGGCTAAGAAGGCGAAGGAGCCTAAAGCTAAGAAGCCTTCCGCTCCTAGGAAACCTGCCCTACACCCTCCCTACTCCGAGGTACACATTTTGTGAACTCAAAATTTAGTTTTGTTTATTCGAATTTGTTTGAATTATTAGATCTGATATTGAATATGTTGGTTTGAATTGTATAGATGATTACTGACGCGCTAGTGACGTTGAAAGAGAGGAATGGATCGAGTCAGTATGCGATCACGAAGTTCATCGAGGATAAGCAGAAGAATTTGCCGTCGAATTTTAAGAAGATTCTGTTGAATCAGTTGAAGAAGCTTGTGGCGGATGGGAAACTTGTGAAAGTCAAGAATTCGTACAAGCTAAAGGCGGCTAAGACTGCTCCGGCGGCGGCGGCCCCTAAAGCCGCAGCGAAGAAGAAGCCTGCTGCAAAACCGAAAGCCAAACCAGCGGCAGCTGCTGCCAAGGCCAAACCTGCTAAGAAGAAAGCGCCGGCGAAGAAGGCAGCCGCCGCGCCGAAATCCAAGGCTGTAGCGAAGCCGAAGGCAGCTGCGCCTGTCAAAGCCAAGCCGGCGGCTAAGGCAGCCAAGCCAGCGGCGAAGCCAGCACCAAAGAAAGCAGCTCCCGTGAAGGCAAAGGCAAAGGCGGCGCCGGCAAAGGCGAAGCCGGCTGCAAAGCCGAAAGCGAGTACTCCAAAGAAGGCGTTGAGGACATCGAGCAGGACCTCACCAGGAAAGAAAGCCGCGGCCGTTCCGAAGCCGGCGGCGAAGAAAGTTCCAGCGAAGAAGCCGGCGGCCAAGACAACACCGAAGAAAGCAGTAGCAGCAAAGAAGGCAACACCGAAGAAAGCAGCAGCGAAGGGGAAGAAGTGAGGAGAGAGAGAGAGAGAGTGAGTGTGTGTAGGGAGGGGGGAATGGTTTTGTTTGTAGGGGTAACAATGTAAATTTCATGTTATCCAGTGGGTGTAATCTAGATTCTTGTGCCCCATGAACATTATAGAGGTTTTTAAGGTTAAAATTTTACGGAGTATTATTTTCCAACCAGTTTAGGGTTTTTAACCGAAAGAATGTTAGCAGCTTCTGTACTCAGAAATTTATCGAAAGTCAATGCAGAGTTTTCATCCTATATTAATGTTTGAATCCGTTGAGAAGATTGCCATTAACACCGATTTGCTCGCAAAGTCATTCCTCTTAGGATGCGTGTCCGGAACACGGGTTTGTCGGGGGGCAAAAACGGGAATTTCTCTATGAATTTTGTCTTGCTTGCAAATTTATGATATAGCTCTGAAACCTAACTTGAAGAAGCTAAGGGATGGAAGGAAGCAGAACTTCCATTGCGGGATGCAGCTGCGGTGAGTGAAGTCATTTATTTGATTTATGCTGATTAGCATTCAACATTGACCTGCTACTTGTATGAATAATTCGTCACACTGATTTCTGTTGGCCCCAATTTATCAATTGAAAAGTGGTGAGATTGAATTTTAGGGTTTTTACTTATCCTCCCCGGCAGTATGTCATTGGGTCAAAACTCAAAAGGATATATTTCTACAAGACCTGATTGTTGACCGACTGAAAGTACTCTTCATTGGGTCAAAAGGATATATTTTGGTCTTGGAAATGAACTCCTTGAGATAATTTTTTTTCCGAAAATGTTACACTATTGCATCTCAATGGTAAAAAGTTACGACTGAAATGTTATAATATACGATAAAATAATAAATAGTCGAAACATCGTTTTAATTCATTCGTATGTTGATAGTTTTAAAATGATAGTTTCAATTATTTACCATTTCATCGTAACATTATAGTATTCAACCGTAACTTTTAACCATTGAGATGCAAACGTCCGCGTACGCGTAGTGGGGTCATTTTTTTTCTCTGATAAAATTGTCATTTGTCATTCTGAAGTGAGTCATGAATTGATGACTGAATGTGAATTTGTTTCGTTTGTCGCCTTAGTAGTAGTACTCTGTATTTGACAATCTTGGATAGCCTTTAAAAATGGTCTAAACCAACTCACTACCTACACTACAAAAACCTAAAAATACTCTTATACTTGGTAAGTTAAACTAAACATCTTATGTATTTTAGCTAGATGTAAGCAGAATCTGCTCGCTCATGAAATTCTCGAGAAAGAAGATGTACATTGTCAAAATGATAGTGTTATATTGCTTCTGCCTTGCATGTATTCATACTCAATAATCTTGGTTTACGTCTCAACAGAATAATAAGAAGAAACAATCGAATTTCTTTTTTCATTTCACTAGAATACGTGCTCCATCTCACTAAATGAGTTCGATTTTTCTTTTCCAAAGGTTAAATTCAGAAAGTCTCATGTTGAAAATAAAGCTTGCAAGTTGCAACTTTAGAAAACATTTTTTTCGCCCGCTGCATAATTTGGTGGAATGACCTTTGGAGCAAGTTCTGTTTTGAATATGATTCTGTTCATTTTGTTTTTGGAAGTTTTCTAATACCTGGCTACATGCCAGATTAATAATGTTTCAGATTTGATGGTATTGCTTGTGAATTGTGATGCACTTATGCAACTGGGCAAGTGATCTTCAGAGGTCTATATACTGTTGTATATCCTATCTATAGTAGTGAAGGGGACTTTGTGTATATTCCATGCATGCGATTTTGTCCTTTTGGGGCTTGCTTGCTTATACCAACAAGAGTAGGATTATACATGTTACAGTTATTCAACATTTCCTATTTGGTAAATATTACTGGTTCCAGATGTTAGATGGCATTTGATCCGTACTACCCGCTACAAGTTGAAGAGCGAAATTTAGTTTAACTAGACCGTGGGCTTGAGCTTCAAGCAACTTATCTCATAATTTCCATAAAGCTACATACTTACATCCTTTAGATTCTTATTTCACGACATAATCTTCCTTGAATCATTGAATTCTAGGAAGCTTCAGGGGAATGGTCAAATTCAAATTTTATCTTATGGGATAGTTTAACTCAACTTAGGTTAACTTGCCACTATATAGAAATTGTTGCAGTTTTAATGACTTTCAAATTGAACGGGCATGCTTTCAGTTATCTTGATTTTTTATCATCAAATACGATATGATGTTAGACAAAGTGATCTATGTTTCTTGCAGATAAATTATCTGATCATTACTGTGCGGCACGGACTTAGCTTTCAAAGATGAGTTATTTCAAGAGAACGAGTAATAAACTTGGAAATGATCAGCCAGAGCAGTTTCAAATTCAGGTTTGTTATACAAGTTAAACTTGACGGATGATTTAATTACTCACTGCAGGTTAGGTTGAATTTTTAGAGATTACATGAGATTGGACCAAGTCCTCTTAAATCTTTGTTTACTGGATACAGGCAACTATAATGAATATTATCTTCGGCATTGTCTTAGCATCTGTTTCTTTTTGTCATAGAAATAGGTTTGATAACTAAAATAACTCTGAATTAGTGGAGGCGGGAAAAGGTTGTTTGAGTGAGTCTCCGGTTATGTCAATAAGGTAAACCTAGTCTTATGCTTGATGTTTAATTTTCTTGTAGTTGTATCTATTTCCTCAACCGTACATTAATATATATATATATATATATATATATATATATATTGCATTTGAAAAGTAAATATCCCTGAAGCAAAAGATTTCACTTCTTGATTCTTAACAAATGCCCTAGTTAGTGGAAATGTTCCTGTATAAAAAAAAAAAATATATATATATATATATATATATATTGATAAAATTTAATGACTCAAACCTGGTGAGAGTTAAGGTACGCAAAATGCAAATATCTCACTCTCGATTGAGGTGCGAAAGTGTTGGTCTATTTTCTTTCTAGCTGCAAATATCAATTAATAAAGATGGTGACATGCTAGTTAAGTTTAGCAGATGATTCAAATATATACCCACGCTGATTAGATAATTTAGATTTGCATTTTGAGCAATTAGATGAGCGTTGGACTAAACTCTCTTAAATGTTTTGCCTTTGAATATGGGTAGCTCTAATAAATCATTTATTCTCTGTTGTCTTAAAATTCTGTTTTAGTCATATAAACTGATTTGGTAACTTAAAAACATGCGACTCCAAATGTATATAGGCAGCAAAGAGGTGGTTTGAATGAGTCTACTTAAGCTTAGATTAGTCTTATGCTCGATCTCTCGTCTTCTTTTGGTATCTACTACTCCCTCCATCTCAAAATGAGGGTCTATTTTGAGATTTTTACGAAAAGTAAGAAAGATAATACATAAGCAACACTAGTAATACATGTACATAATCACCCTTAATGGTATCATTATAGCATTGGAAGTAGACAATAAAACACGAGTTGCAATTTTCAAAGGAGAATTTAGTAATTTCATTGGAAAATTAACTCTCATTTTGGGAGGAAGGTAGTAGCTTGTAAGAGACGCGATGCCTGAGATTTTGGCATATGCCTACAAGGTTTAGAACAAATCTGTGTTTGTAGCTGTAAGTTGTCTTAATCAGCTATGACCCGAGTTAAAGAAACCAAAGAGGGAAGTCTTGTATAATCATTAAAAAGAAAGTTTTGTACCAAAAAAATTAAGTTAAAAAGAAAATAAATATTTGTATGTACAACAAATGATTTTTGTAAAATCATACCTTCATTTATGTTATTTGAAAAACCATCCATGTTATCTGATTTCATGGCATATTTGTTCATGTAAAAGAGTTTGTAATTTGTACATATCCAACTCTTGGATACTCCTTGTCCCCCCCAGACGGTCTCATTTGGAAATTTTACGTCCGTGCTTTTGTATATTTCTATTTCTTGTACTTAGCACTAGAATTGCATTTTTTTTTGTTTGACACCTAATGGAGATACTATATACTCTTCATTTAACGATGGGATTGATAAGGAAACTTTTGATCGAAAGCACCGACTCTTACCCCTGTCCCCTAGTTCCGGTTTACTTTAAGCATAGTTTTCAAATAAAATGTTTATGTTCCTTTTTGGGGTGTTGCAAAAGTGTGTCAACATTTCAAACTTTCATTTTCTGATATTTTCTTCACTCACAACTATACTCTTTTTGCTCCACACATTTATGAAGTCGATAACTCTCAAAAACTGCGTGTCAAATTAAATATTCGCTTTTTTATTGGAATGACAATATAGTCTTGCTGGTATACCTGCTTTAGGAGTACTCTAACCAAGTGGCCAGTATTTTTGGACCAAAACACGCCTATGCTTAAAAAATGAGTTAAATGTACAAAGGGGGCGAGATTGTCTTTCATCTGCTTTAATTAATGAGCATCTTTCCCCCTTTATCATTATATTAATTCTTTGAAAATAATGGTATTCTGTGTTCAAAAAAGGTTGGATCACTTGTTATGTATTATGATATTCCTAAAGCAGGCATCCCAACATGTAATCAAGATGCGCAGATAGAGAGACCACATAAAAGCCTCCTTTGTATGGATTCTACAAGATTCTTGTTTCTCGTAAACCTGATGAGAATTAAGATGCACGAACTGCAAAGAACTCAATCAAGATTGGAGTGCAAAAGTAACGTGGTTATTTTCTTTTATAGCAGGCTTCACTGATTGGGACGAAGGCTGAGTTGAGTGGAGTTGAGCTACAAATGTTGAAGAACAAATAGGTTGCTGTTAGTATCTCACCTCAATTCGGTGGCACAAAGGAAAAGGGTGTTTCGTTGTGAGGGTAACATGTTTCTGGATTGAAATCCTAATTGCTATGGTATTATGGTATAAATGTCGTTGAGGTTAAAAGCAGTTATTTGCGATTTCAAGTAATTAAGTAATTCACAAATTAGCTTAATGTGACTAGAATCTTTCTCTTCAGTTTGCATAAAGCCCTTCACAAATGCTCAGACTGAAATAGTGCTACATATGCCAATCTGGTTTGGAGACCTGATTTTCAGATTAAATTAATCAGGTTCAGAGAGGGATTTGCAGCTTACATATATCTCCACAAGAAATACCAATTTTTTTAATTTTATTTTATGTTATCTTAAATGGTGGCTCTTTTTGTCCATAAACCTATTGTTTTCAACTGTGCTATGATCATACCAAAAAATAGTTATCGGGATGATGGTTCTTGAGTTTGATCCTTTGGAAGGATGTTTGTTTTCCTGTGCTACTTTTGGTTGGAAAATTATCATGAGGGATTCTTCTTGGTATGTTTACTTTATGGTTTGCCGAATTGAGACTGAATAAATTGGGTTAATTCAATCAGATGATACAACGTTGCTGCAATTTTCGTGTTCTTTTGCATAATTGATATCATTAAGGTGGAATGTTCAATGGGAATCGCGAAAACTAAGTTCTGTGACCCACTCTTCAAAATGCTACACGCACTCCATTTGAACTTCCAGGATATGGTGTTAGCTAGGTTGACTGCATTTCTGTAGGGATACAAAGTGATTGGTCTTAACCTTCAGTAGGAATTATATATTGAGGTTGATAAATCATACCATAGCCCATCAGTTATGTGGAGATCTATTTCAGTGTTACTTGCATGGATTTATATTGGATGCTCAAGATCTTGGTTGTCATTTGAGAAATGTTGCAAAGCTGACCTGTTCTATAGGTAAAAGATTTCGTGCCTTGATGCAAGAATGCTTAAGGCTTAAGATCCATGTAAATTCAGTGTTTTTAGGGTACTACAGGGTACATTTTGGTGTAAAGGTGTTGATGCCATGGCTTTCTCTTTATAAGGGCAATCATTTCTGATTTCTTTGATTTTAATGTTTGCAGAAGGCACTTAAGAGTTAAGAGACATTTCTCTTATCTGTTTCAGGAGTTGATGATTGTCAACTTTCTCTTTTTTCCTTTGTAAACATGTGATAGACAAGCAATATATAATGTGTGTGTTTATTTATACGCAATCGTACTTGACTTGAGGGTTCTTGTTGTATTTGTGCATTGTAATGGTTTTTCTCAGCATTTAGTTGATCCACTATTTCTCGTAATTGTCTTCACTAATTACATTAGACATTAATGTGCAATTTTTTGTCTAGCTAATCGTGACTTATTAGTTGTTACCGAGTTGCTTGTTCTCGTTGTGAACTACCTAATATACTTTTTTTCTGAAGCATTTTTTAGTTTAAAGTAATATCAATTTGGTATGCAAATGACTACATCTAAATTGAGAAAGTATGGTCATGTGATTGACCCCCTATATTAGAAGTAGCTATAGGTGCTATAAGTAAATTATAAAAGTTACCTACTTACCTCTCTTGATTTTCAATCTAAAGATTACTTCAAATTAATTTTATTTTTTTTTGATAAAAGAAGAAATTGTGTGAGAATGAAAGAATGATATTACATAAAGAAGTGGACCAGGAAGCCCCCCAAACAGCTTCACAACCAGAGAAAACAAAAACGGGGAGAATTAGATGAAAGCCCATAAATTTGAAACATAGCTGCTTCCCAACTCCTAGCCAAATCAGAAAGGGTTATCCATGGAAAGCTCCCAGGCTCTGCACCCAAAGAGAAGCCTGAAAAGAGTTAATTTCCTTAAAGAGGAGGAAAAGGTAACTCTTGGCTCCTGATGATGCAAGCATTTTGCTCAATCCATATACTCCACAAGAGACTAAAAAACTATGTTACCTGTCAGTTCCTCCTAAATTGTAAGATTATACACAAAATGTACTGTAACAGCCATACCCACGCTCATACCCATGTTTGACATGTGGGAGAAGTGTCCTTTGGCTAAGTTGAAGGATCCTGGTAACATAGCTAAAAACAGCACATCCCAATAGAACTCAAGCATCCCCTAAGAACCGAAGCCCATATGTGTCATGCACAACTCCTCTAACAAACAAGGAGCTCAGACCAGGCTTCTCCCCTCGCTGAGCGGAGCACACCATAAATGTCATGCTAATAGACAATGACCAAAGAGGTGGTTGTGTGTCTCATTGTTTCTCATGCACTTAACACAAAACATCTGGAGATAACGCCTTATGCGGTTGCCGATGCTGTCACCAATCATTGGTGTTCAGCCGGTTAAGAATCACAGCCTACGCAAAGATTTTGGACTTCCAATTTAATTTGTAGGTAGGGAAATCAGGCTGAATTTGAGGATGGATGAGAATATTCATTGAAGATTTGGATGTAAATATGCCCGAAACCTCTAGGACCCAAGACCAGTGATGTATATGCTCCGAGGGATGGAAAGAAGAAAACTGGAGCAATAGCGCTGCAACGACCAAAGTAATCTCTATCACTAAGATTCCTGAAGAAGTGAAAAGTTCACGAGAACCCATCACCCTCCCTAACGGGATATGATGAAATAGGTGCATGATTAACATTCAAAATCTGGTAAAGTCGATAGTGAACATTAAGAGGAAGATTCCCTAGGACCCTATCTATTGATCTTCCCATAAACCAATTCTATTCCTACACCCAGCTACCTACTGAATGTAATGACAAAACAAATGCTAGCAGCTATGCATTACCTTGGGATTACATGTGTGAGATAATAATGTAGATATCCCACCATTCCTATATGCACCAAATTTGCTCCTAATTAAGTTGAACCATAGAGAATGAGGTTCCTACGGGAACCTCCATACCTTTTAGCAACTAAGAAATATTCTTGATAACCAAGTTAACCACTTAACCCCCAAATCCCCTCCTTGCGCATACTCACCACCTCCCAGTCGACCAAGTGATCCTTACTCTCTTCCCTCGCACCACTCCTTAAAAAAATGCATAATCCCCTCTAGCCTCTCGATAACTCCAACAAGTGACTTGCGACAGGAAGTTGATCGAAAGACATGAGTGAAACAAGGTTACCCGACCCCCTAAGGAGAAATAAGCACATTTCCACCCATATAATCTATTGGACACCTTAGACTCTACCTGATCCCAAAACTAGTGACCAAATGGTTACTTCTCAAGGGAAACCCAATATAAGAGAACATAAACCACTTAACATAAGAGAAAGCAAACTGTTTTACAGTGCAATCCACGAGAAGCACATGAATTTGGTACCTGACTGTCCATGTTAATCCCAGCCAAAAACCTAATTGATCTTCAGGTCGGACACGGCCTCGAAAACTTGAAGAAGGGTGCATTCTTAAATCTTTCGACCCCTTTGGAAAGGAACATAGTGGTATCATCTGCATATTGAAGGTGAGACACCCTCATTCCATTATTTCCCTTGGACTGCCCTCTACAAACCCCTCTCTTCGCTCCGAAGGACATCAACCACTAAAGTGAACAAGAAAGGAGACAGAGGATCCCTGTCAATCCAACCTAGCTCAGTTGGTAGAGCGCATTGCTTTTGACCATGTGGTTGCGGGTTCGAGTCCCACGGTTGGCATTCGATTTTTATTACGTCCATTTAATCAACGACCATTCGATCTCTAAGGATTAGAAATTTAAGCTCACGCCCATGTCCTGGCTATTTCCTTTCATTACAGTGGACATACTCGGACCTTTTTGGTCCAACAGAAAAGTAACCAAGGTATTTGTTAGGTTATGATGTTCTTGTTATGCTCGGGTAGTTGTAGTCTTAGTCATAGATTCGCTGTAGCATGAAGAGCTGATAGTGAGCCTATAGATTATGTTACAACCACCAGTTGACTGTTAAATTTGGAGGTTTAAGTTTATGGCGTTTCTCATATTTGGACTTAGGTGTTGTTCAAGGATCAGTGCTCTCATATCTTCTTTTCTTTCATGTTCTTCTTGGGTTATACAACAACGCCAATCAACTTGGAGTAATATTCTACCTTTCTTCTCCTCTGTCGCTCATTGAACATACTACTTCAGGTTCTGTCTTGCAACATCTTGAAGCCTTCTCATTGTTTCTGCACATCCAGAAAGGCCATCCTACTAGTTGTTGGCAGTAGATGGCATACTGTGCCCTCTTTATCTGTGTCTTGTTCCTATTTTGTTGCCACTCCATACTTGAAGGTTTTTAATCATCAGACAGAAGTTGACAGATGGTGGGTCTAGTTCAAGCTGATGAAGCCAAATCATACAGAAATCTATATTTAAGAGCCCTGTACTGGTGGCAAGGAAGTTCACAAAGCATTAAGTGCAACCAGAGTGAAACGCGAACTTGTGTATAAGGATCACTTTTGGCTGGATAGAGACATTCCGATGTGACCTCTCTTGTGCTGGAGTCCTCTCTCTAAGTTCAAGGTTGTGGTGCCCCTCACCTTAGGTAATTTGTAGGATCCTCAAGCTTACAGCTCAGGACACATTCCTGGGACCTCAATGAAGCGTTAGCCTTGGTGATCAAACCTTCTTGATAAGGGTTTGACTATCATGGGTACAAAATGGTGAATTAGAAAAATAGTATTGTCTTATTCCATAAAGGTACTTTTATATTCTCAAATGCTACTTGTAAATTGCACAAGAGATTGCACTCATGTGACCCTACATTTTATGCATTTGGGAAAAGATATTTGAATTTTACAAGATTGGAGTACTTTTACTATTTAAGATAGTAATTAGACTCTTCTGAATCCAAAATTTTAGACCCATGTAAGAGTTTCCCTCTTGATCGACCTATTGTATAACCTGCGAGGGTTTATTTTATGACCTTGTTTTTATCCCTTTCATAGAATCCAGAATAAGTATCAAAGCTTTTCTGCCCCACCATTGCTCGGCAGTTGGCACTCCATTACCAATCTTTTTCATATGAACCTATTCAGTAGACTTACTAATTAGCATATGGGATTGTCATTCCACCGTGCTCAATCTGCTGATGTATAGGTTTAGTGGTGGCAAGATACAGTACAATAACTTGAGTATTGAGGAAGAACGAAGAAATGGTGTGGTTAACCAACTAAGAGAAGGCATATTACCGAGTGTCTGGAAAGATAATTTGGTGGGTACGAGGGAAGGAAGTAGTTACATAGAGATATTTAATGTGATTTACCTGTGGCTAGAGCTTCTTACTACTAATGATTGCAGACAAAGAAGAATGCCTGAAGAAGCCTCGATTCCCGATGTTTGCGTTCTGTGCATAAAGGAAAGTGAATCGCATGCTCATATATTTATACACCGCGAGCTTGGTTGCGTTAGATAGTAGTCTAATGTTTGGGCTTTGGACTGATAGAAGGTATTGAAGTAGTATATGTACTAAGGTTTAGATACTCTATTATGTATGTGAAATAAGACAAAAACTATCCTCTGCCTATTTTCTGTAGGTTTCTTCTTCCCTATTAACATCTTTCTATTTTCTTTGTCCTCATTGTTGATTGATTACATGGTTTCAGATCATTTATCTCGACAACAAGGATCAAGCAACAAATTAATGTCTAAGAATCAACGCCATGTCCCGTCGATGTCAGACTGAATATATTGAAGAGGTTATGAAACTTAGTGATTTTTGGTTCATGTTCTAAACAGTGGGTAGGTTTCACTATTAATAGAGATCGCGTCAACATACTTATCTAATTGAATGCTGATGAGCTACATTCTACAGAACATCCAACTCCAAAATTCAATTCTACTTTAGTGAGAATGACAGAGCCCAGAGAAATCCATTAAAGTGATTTGGAGATATACATCATAAAGCCACATAGGTCGCTAATTAGAAAGTGTGATAAAATATACTTGTTAACGAGCCTACAGGTAGTGAAAGACCAAAGTGAGATGGACATTGATAGTAAACCAGCATAAGAATGAGTGTGGCATGCATGAGGACATGACACTTGATTGAACTGAATGCTGAAAAAGGATTCATGTAGCTGACCTCTAGTAATTGGAGAAGACTTATTTGGGTCGAGTTGAGTTGAGAATGCTAAATCCTGTTAAATATAGCATTCTAGCCTGTTTTGGATATAGTGCTCTGTTGTTAAATCTTTCTCTTGTTCTGTTCTAATAGCAGATTATGATCTAAAGTAGTTTGAAACTAGCATTATTACATTACATCCTACTATTGATGGTTATCCCTGTACAGTGGTGATTGGTCAGTCACACTAATATAATCATTGCTGAAATATTTTATAAGAACATGCCTGTACTCTTTTTACTCCGTGCTCCATATAAAACCTTTAGTTGCTTTTATCCTGTCTCGTTTGCTTTCTTTAGTATTTACTTGGGACAGTATCTGATGAAGATGCGAGGATCATGAGTTAAGTGCGCGGGTACATGCAGTGGTTAACTGTACTGATC
Organism: Lobelia cardinalis; assembly: GCA_028566635.1. Lineage (NCBI taxonomy): Eukaryota > Viridiplantae > Streptophyta > Magnoliopsida > Asterales > Campanulaceae > Lobelia > Lobelia cardinalis. Next base: position 3,379,236 of record JAOWAN010000049.1, read on the forward strand.
AATTTGTCTAAACCACTTCTTATTCCTAGACAACATGAGAAGCTGTAATTGCTACTGCGAAATGAATATCGAAGGCCGATGGAAAAAATGGAGTTAAATAGGCAGAGGTCAGTATCAGTACTTCTATAGCATTTGAATTTTTCCCCACTATGTCAACTTATTTCTGTAGGATGTGCTCCATATCAAATCCTCATATGGAATGAATTTGAATATTGGGATTGAATGAGTTGTAAGTTAACACTGCTGTTCATGCTATTGTTTTTACGCTGTTTGTGGTGTCGTTAGTCCTGTTGTCAAGGCGAACTCAACTGTTAAATTCACACACATCTATGCATGTCCGATTGTTATACCAAATACCTCTAAACATCAAGGAATGCTTATGAGCTGTAATGTTTTCCTACAACGCAGATGCAATATTCTCTGGTTGCAACATTGCTGAAATCTGAAATTGTGTTCTGCACTATCTCCTTTAACATGCTTCTAAAACATTTCAAAATTGCTTTGGTCATGCAGTACAACATTACACTTTCGTACTCTCAAGTTTCTGAATAGAATACTTCAGCTCTTTCTGAATATTCAACCTTGAAGGAGACAGCACAATATCCTTCCACACAGAACCAGCTTCATAGGCTGGGTTGGGGCGCCTGTAAAGTTCATATATGTTGTCTGCTGCCTCGTTCAACCGTCCGACCATTTTTAAACAGTTGATCTCATCTGGATCAACCAGTAAAGTCTTGTCTTTGTCTTTCCATCCTATCAACTTCAGACCACAATTATCTCAGTATCGTCAGTAATTGTATAAGAATTGGAATAGAAACAAGGGTCATAATACCTTTGGTGGGCCCTCCAAAGCATTGGTAAGGTAGAGCCTCGCATTGTCCACTAGGTTGCAGTAAGTCGAAAAGGCATTGGCAAATCTTTTGTGGGATGTTAACTGTGACCTCACCCTCACAGCTCTTCTACACATGATTGCTCTCCTGCGAAAACATAAACATGAATTTGTCTGCTATTTTAAATTTATCAAAAAATCACAAGTCTATGGATGTATTTGATGTGCTTGTGGTAAACTTCATAAACTTATGCAATCTTGAGGAGTACTTGAGATGATGTATGATAATTTAATCCACATACCTTATGCCTCTAATAACAGCTAAATAAGCATCACAAACGACCCCAACGAGCTCTATCCTGTATGGTCTTCTCTTTTTACGTTCATCAGGTTCTCGTTCTTCTTCTAGCTGTTCCCAGTAGTTTTCAGTCACAACTCCATTTTCGGTCTTACTATAACCAGCTCCCATTCGGTAACGACGTCTGTGGACATTCCTGGCCATAGTTATTGTCTGGACAACAAAGGGTAACCAAGAGAGGGTGCCATCCATTATCACATCTCGTCCTTCATTCAGTGCTGTTACCAGGAGGGATGATGCTGCGTCTGTAGATGATTGGTGCACCTGTTTCAATAATTTATCCATCCCAGGATTATCCCATATCAGGTGAAGTATAATTACATCATAACTATATGCAATTGCATGTCCTCTTTTAGGTTCTGATTATTTTGCAGGTACATACATTTGCATTACCCTAGTTCCTACTGCCAAATAGGCAGAGTAATAATATAATATCTGAAAGGTGTGCAAAGCTGAGAATCAATTATATGCAAGTACAAGGACAAAATCATGACATAAACCCCCAGTGGTAGATCGAGGCTTTACGAAGCCTGAGATTTTTGGTTTCCTTTCATTCCTACTCTCCCTTCAGACCAAAAAATATTTCATGTTATTTACAGCATTAGGTTTTGTACATTAAAGTTAGCAATGATCAAAGGTCTTGCAGAAATAGAGCAGAGGTAGGAGTCGATAAGATTTGAAGTTTAGTTTAGAGCTTTGTAGAGAGATAGAGATATGAGATGAAAAAAAAAAAATACCAATTCAGCTGTTTGAAGCATATCATGATGGCCCCTGGAGCTGAGAGCTTTGTAGATGACATCCGATTCTTTGAAGGCGTCTGCCTCTATAATAACAGCATTTGCTGCGGCTCCTGCCCAGAATGGTCTGTACCCAATGAAGCACAACTTTCTAAATTTAGCACATTCAGTTTTACCATTATTTTTCCATAATGATTATGAATCAAAGAATCTTGTTATTTAGCAATCAAATTTCGTACAACAAATTAACTGCATTTCTACTTTTCTCATGTTTCAATTTGTCACTTACTCTTTGAGAATGTCCTTAAGCACAGTACTCTTTCCAGCTCCCATGCCGCCACCCATAAGGAGGAGAACTGGACTTCTATCTTTGTGGGCCATTGGGACCATAACGTCGGTACACTGTGAGTCATCAGCAGACACAAGGCCTATCGCTTTCATCTCCTCGACCAATGTGTTGAAAACTCTTGCCACCTTCAGGTTCTTTGTCACCCTCTCAAATCTCTGTTCCCTATCTCAGATCAGACATGATGAACATGAAGTTTTGATCTTGTTATAATAATATCAAATGAGAGATCAATTTTTCTTTTTTTGCCAGATAAGGCTTGTCAATAATGCTGAATTCGATTTTGAGTCCCTTTGAATCATTGACAAACACGTGTTTTATTGGTATATACTGAAGTTCTTGCTATATTGCAAATGATATAAAAGGTTGCATTATCATTTTAGGATGTGGCACTGTTTAATTTTGACCTAACATATTAAGCATAGATACGGGACCTTGTAGCTGCCATGACAAGGTTCTTGAGTTTCTTTTTTGCCTCTGCCTCTGTCTGATCAGAGCCCAATACCTAAAAGTTCATGTCACATTTTAGAACTCTATTTTGTAAATTTTCTGATGGGAAACTAAAACAAAGCACGGAAGATCTGGAAAGACTTTACCTGACTGATCATAGAATGAGCGTGGCTCCAATGAAATGCAAAGTAGCTAAGAATGCATCTCTCGAGCTCCTCCACAAACTTTATAAATAGTGAATCCGCTTCAGGATCATCGGAAAAGAATGAATAAATGTTTTCCTCACACCCTTCTGCTTTCCTAATATAATCACAAGCTAACTTGCACAGATGTGGGCATTCTCTTCTATCTGCAAACCCCATCTGCCTAGCTGCATGCACCCCGTGCAAGATGTGTTATATGTGTATATATATATTTGTTAATGGATAAATATGTATATTAACACATATGTATATGGCGATATAGCAACTGTTTTCAGGATAGAATTTCTGTGCACTAGACTGCCCTGTGGGTCCGGCCAAATGCATGTGGATAAAATGAATCGAGCAAAGCATGGGGGAAAAGATCAGGAAAATGGAGATGTATCAGTAATTACCTACATAATGGGGGAATCGTTCGAGCTTGATGGCCTGACCGGTGTCAGAAACTCTTATCCTGGGTACGATCTTCTGATCTCGTTTTCTCTTCAGGCTAAAATGCATCGCCGCAGCGATGATCAAACCAATGGAAGAAGCTACAATGATTTGTGTGTACGTCGGTTTGCCATAATCTGAAATCAAGATTTCGTGGGAATGAGAATTTTTCGATTTTCACCAGCAATATTTGATTGTAATTCTTTGAGATGCATGCAAACTGAATGAATGGAGCTTACCTTTCTGCATTTCTTGGTGCTAATGTAAGAATGAGACCTACAGAAAAATTGAATCTTGTGCTGGGAAATTTGTTTGCATACAGAAGCAAAACAAAAATATGTTCTTGACTGAGAATGTTTCTTCAATTTTGCAGGTTAATCGTTTTGGTTGTTTTTCACCTTTTCTTGGAACACAGCTTAAAAGTTATATGTGGTGTATGGTTTTCATGAAACAGCAAATTGAGGGTTGTTACCCATTTATAGTAACAGTAAATGGTAATTACTAGTAATTAGCATGCGAGACCGTCAGTGTGGTTAAACTACTCTTTCAATACATAATAACCTCTGTATAATACATACATATATATATATATATATATATATATATAGGGAGCTGCTCCAATAGGAACCTATCAAAATAGGAACTATAGGAACCAATATAGTGTGTTGGATTAGATTTTTCAA
>JAOWAN010000049.1:3393791-3405994 GCA_028566635.1 Lobelia cardinalis
TCTCCCTCCCCCCCTCTCTCTCTCTCTCTCTCTCTCTCTCTCTCTCTCTCTCTCTCTCTCTCTCTCTTATGGATCATAGGAAAATAATCTAGTAATACTTTTAAAGATATATTTTATAAAAGCACAGTATTAGAAAGTTGTCTTATCCAACAATCTTATGCAGGAGTAGCAATTTTAAGTAACACATCGATTTTAGAATAGAATTATTATTTATTTATATTCTTTGCAGTTGATGCAATGTTTTAAAAGCTTATGATGTATGTCCTTGTGAGAAGAACATTTGACCCTTTAAAAATATAGGTCCTGGAATTACTTGTTTATTAGTAGTCTACATGCAACTTTTATGTATAGTTATTTAATAAAATTTGTAAGAAAATGAAAGTTCAAATATATATATTCTCTGTGCATGGTCTAATTTTAAACTTCAGTTTTTTGAGGGTATGTTTGTATCGGTGGTTTTTGAATGTAATTTTTGGTTTTTGAATTTTTTTTTCCTCATTGGTCTTTATCTCTAATTTTTTTACTTTAATTATTACAAAAATTTTAAATTCAATTCAAAAAAATCATTTATTCAAACACATCCTAAGAAATTTCATTAGTTCACTAAAGCGACAAATCTAAGCACAAAAATAAGCTCACATAGCTCAACCATTTTATGAAAAAATATCCAATGCAATAAACATGATGCTTTTTTTACACTGCTTTAAGCATTGCTAAATGAAAAGTGTACTTGGGTAACATGATATGAAGTGGTTAATATTATTGCAGTGGAAGAAACCCAACCATCAACATGAACACTTGACAAACTTACAAATGATATGATATAGGGACAATTTCATAAACGGTTCTTGTACTTTTTTTCATTTAATTAATAGTTTTTCAACTTTGAACATGATCAATTTTGGTATAAATTCGCTAAATATGGACGATTTTGATCTTATTCATTAAATCACCGTCAATTTAATTGTCAAGTGTCATATGCAAATCACGTGACATTTGTAACGAGGGTAAAATTGAAAATACACGTGATAATCGAAAAACACGACTATCTCTATCTCTTTTCTCACCCACCCCCTTCACTCTCCATCCCTCTCTCAGTCCCATTAACACCCAACCCGTCACCCTCTCACTTTCCATTAAAGCCGACAACATCTCACCCTTCTTCCCCACCGCCATTAAATTCGGCGGCCAACCTCCCATCTTCTCTTCCTTCCTTCCTCTCTTTCCCCTTCTCTCTCTCAAAACCAAAACCCACCTCCTTCCTCCCTTCAACCGCGGACGGCACCCACCGAAACTCCATAACCACCGCCACCAAGCCCCCTCAACCGAACCACTCACTCTCAATAGCTATCCTGTTACGGCTGTTAGGATTCATCCTCTCAATGAGAAGCAATGTATGTGGCTGATATGGTGCATGAACCTTGAGCTACAATGTATTTGGTTGGTGAACATTAATCATGTGATACATTGTACTTGGTAAGAGATAATGAATCTGAATTTTTTTTTGAGGTATATCAAGGATCAATCTCCCAAGTATAAAACGGGTTGAGATGGTCTTGGTTGATCACACCTTGGAAGAAGAAGTTCAGATATTGTGGAAAGAGCAATGTAGTCCCGTCAAGGGGGAGAGCAATAGAGAGGTGAGAGTGTATAATTTCACTATGTTTTGAGTGTGGGTGTACAAAGGGCTTATCTGGGTAGATAAGGGATCTTGTGTTGGTTATAAACACAAGGAAACTTTGTACTGTATTATTCTTAAATTAGTGAAGTTGGTGGCTCTTCGTGGAGGTAGGCTGGTAATTGGCCGAACCACGTAAATCTCTTGTGTGCTCTTGTTTTATTTCCGTCATATATATTGTAGGCTTCTCTATCTCTGCACAACAAGGTGTCTCTCGGAGGGACGAGTAATCTCGGAGGGTGGACGTGCTGGTCTCCTGCTGAAGGAAGGACGTCCCGGTAGTTCTCGGACAGACTAAGGTTGGGGTTTAGCTCGGATTGTCGGAGTCCAAAGTGCATCTCGGATCTCGCTTCCGCATTACGAGATTGCTCGTGCCATTGTTGTGATTCCGCTGAGCACAACAATTGGTATCAGAGCCGATGGTTCATATCGGGTTGCTGCGTGCTTTGGTCGAGCAGGATAGCTGATCTCAACATCTACAGAGTTGAGAGGTTCGATGGCACGGGAAGCTTTACGCTTTGGCAAAGAAGGTTAAAGGGCATCCCAGTTCAACGAGGTTGGGCGTTGAAGGAAATGGATGGTGAGCCGGGGAAAATGACGGAGGACGACTGGGAGGATATCAAGGTCTGACGCAAAGGGATTTGGTGGTTCTAGCAGGTCCAAATCCAAGGTACGCGGGAAGTGTCGACGTCAATGCTATAAGTGCAGGAACAAGGCCACGTCAAGGGAAATTTTTCGGATTGGAAAGGGATAGAGTTTGGCGACGTGGAGCATTCGGCGGGATTAAAAGATGGAGAGGTTCTCACGGTCTCCAATATGGGCACTACTTCTCAAGGGCTGCGAGGGGAGTCATGGATATGACACGCGTCGGAAAGATCCTACTAAAGGGAGAAGAGTGCGGTGGTATATCGTCTGGTTGGGAGTACGGTGTCTATTACTCGGACTTCAAGGTTTTATTGGAAACGAGGTGCACAAGGTTTCCAAGTAGACGATGGTGAGAAGGAAATTCCTGCTGGGAAAGAGGTCGTATCGAGGTCCCTCTTCGGAGCCGACAAGTGATGTCATATCGGTTTAAGCTGCACATGGATTGGCTGATTGTGAATCAAGTGGGTAGGATCAAATTCTTGATTCGGATATGTGTAGCTGGTACAAGTGAAAGGCCAATGATACGTTTGTGGAACTAACAAACGAGTTATTTCTATTTTTTGGCTCTCATGATGATATTTTTGCTTCTCATGTGTTCGGAGGGGGATATTGTTAGGATTCATCCTCTCAATGAGAAGCAATGTATGTGGCTGATTTGGTGCATGAACCTTGAGCTACAATGTATTCGGTTGGTGAACATTAATAATGTGATACATTATACTTGGTAAGAGACAATGAATCTGAATTTTTTTGAGGCATATCAAGGATCAATCTCCCAAATATAAAACGGGTTAAGATGGTCTTGGTTGATCACACCTTGGTGATTTCGTTTTTGAGATCTGAGTTTGGTGATTTCTGCCATGGCCATGGGATTGAATTTGGTGGTGGTGATTGACAGGGGTGGTGGTTTTTGACGGTTTTTAATCTGGGTTTGATGTTGGGTGATGAAGATGGTGGTGGTGGTGTTGAAGTTATGGTGGTTTCAGATGGTGGAGACGATGGGGGAGGATACTGCACAACAGTTGGTGTCGAAGGGCAAAACAGTTTTTTGATCATTTTTCCCCAAATTATTTGTCCACACAAGCTCCATGTCAATGCCACATAAGATTTTTCATGCCACATATGACAGTTGATCAGATCAAAATTAGAGCAGGGATTAAATCGCCCAATGTTATGAAAGGTTTGAGACTACTAAGGTAATTAATGATAAGTAGGGACTAAATCGTCTAATGGGTCATAGGTAGGGACCAAATAGGTCATTTTACCTGCGGATTGTGAAAGAGGAATTAATGATGGATGAAGAAAGGAGAGAACGAAGGAGATAGAGGGAGTACAAGTGCTGTTGTTGGGTTTTGTTCATGTGTTAGTATTATGTGCTCTATTATTGTACCAATTGATGGGTATTGTTGCTTGAGTATTCTTTGTGCCATTTTTGGTTTATCTTGTGGGGTTTGGTTTTACTGGAGAGGGAGAAGGAGACCTCGCCGGCGTGTTTTGGGTTTTGAGTTCATTTGAGAGGGAGAAGAAGGCCCCTGGACTTTGCAACCTAGATTTATCTTTTCGATTTTGCCCCTAGATAAATGATTACGTTCAATGCACATGCAACTTAACGATCAACTTGAAAGTCAATTAAGGGTAGGGACCATTTATATCTTTATTTTACGAACTTATAGCAAAATTGGTTACGTTCAAAGTTGAAGGACTATTAATTAAATGGTAAAAAAATACATAAATCATTTATAAAGTTGTCCCTATCATGTATAGTTGGATATACAAAAAAGCGCCCCAAAACCTACATGCTAGTCCAATATCTACCAAAATAGGCTCAACCCTAAACTAGTCCGACCTCTAACAACATACATGCGCACGTAGAATTGTTAATGAAGCGGATTTTAATCCGATCCGTTAGGAGCACCGTTCACTTAAAGAAAATTTAAATTTAGTAAAAAATAATTATTTATCCGTTTAACTAGTTAACTGAAAACTAAATGGATTAGATTTAAATTTGAGAAAAAATCGTCCATTTAAATTGAATTTGTCAGTTTATAATTACTAATTAGAGAAATTAATATATATTTAAATATTATTTATTAAAAACAAAAATAAAAATGTTAAAATTTATTTTTATAAGATAGACTAGCGTAATATTTATAGCATTGTGTATTTGATGATATGATAATATTTATAATATAATTTGATTAAACTCCATCAATTTTAGAGTCACATTTTTTTTTGAGTGCTGTTATTTGCACACTTCGATTTTGATAAACTTACACTTTTTTTAATTTTTTAATACAATATCTAAATACAATTACTATAATACTCTTCATAGTAAAAATTATATGTTAATACTCTTTTTAATTTAAAAAAAAATGTTAAACACACACTATTTCTAGGATTAGCAACTCTCTTCCTTTATTTTCCTTCTTATAAAATTTTAAATCTCAATCATGAAAATAGTTCTATCATCTTTATGTTAAATTGAAAGATACTATCAAATAAATCACCAGATTGAAGGATCCTATAATTTTAGAGCAACTCATGTTAAATTCCATCATAAAGGATCCCATGATTTTTCGGCCCAAGTTCGATGCTATTTTCTTACGGTAGGTTTTGATCAAGGTTCTTTATGATGTTTTTGAATTGCTCTTGGATTTTCTTATCATCTTGGACATTTTCTGCTTTGAAATAGTGTGTATTTAACATTTTTTGAAGTTAAAAAGAGTGTGGACATATAATTTTTATTTAAAAGGGTATTATAGTAATTGTATTTAGATAATTATTAAAAAAAAGTGTAGATTTATCAAAAACGTAGTGTGCAAATAACAAAACCCTTTATTTTTAGTATAATTCTTTCATTTTAATTAAGAATGATATACATTTTAAAATAATTTCCCTAATTGAATATCTTTCTAGCCCATTAAATAATTTTTTTTCTTTGAAAATTTATAAATATATTATTATTTACTTTTCAAATTATTTACCTTTTCACTTTAATAGGACTTGTACATGATCATTATTACAGGCATTTGAATCATATCCTTATTTTTCTTTTTTGTTATTTTTGCATAGATGTAGGTTAAAGTAAAACCTGGTGATGTTAAAGTGAAACATAATAATTTAATGGAGTTAGAGTGAAATATGATAATGTTATACTTTGGAATAATCAGGTTGCGAATATAATCCTCGTCATTTTAGAACTTAAACGTATATATTTTTTATTAGCCAAAAAATCATGTGAATTGATTATTTGTTTATCTTATTTCTACAGAATTTGAACGGTGAAGATATAAAAGAAGAATGTTTATTGAATTAGAAGCTTGAACTCTCATTGATTTATTAAATATATTTTTAAATAGAATATTTATTCCAATGAGTGTGTATCTAATTTTTGATTCATTTCGAGATTTTGATATTAAAATTTATTTGGGGTTTAATTTTATTAAATTGATGCTTTTAAAATAATTATTCCCTGTAAAATTTATATAATGTTTATATTATATATATTATAATATGAATTAATCCGGTTCGTTAATAGAAAATTTAAGTTCGAATGAATTTGAACTTGAATGAACTATTGACTAATTTGATGGTTAGTTGAATAAAATTTGAATACATCATGAATTAAGTTAAGCGAATTTAAATTTAGGCGAATTCATCCATTTAAAATTCTTTTACAGCCATATGCGCGCACGTGCACACGCAATATGCATGCATGCACACATTCGCACGACAAACTTAATCATTCAAGGCAAAAATCCGTGAGTGAAGCGAATAAAATCATCGATCATCAAAATTGAAAGGAGTCAGTATGAGGATCCACACTTGCTAGCTACAATTGAGTTTCAAGGCCCTTTAATTCATTCCGTCAAGAAGAATTGCAAACAACCTTTAGTTGTGGGGATGAGCAAATTTACTGACACCTAAAGAGTATATCAAAAGCCTAGTGCAAGCAAATAATTGTGCTCTCGTAGTTTAGATGAAGTTGAAAATAAGGTGACAACATTGAAGATCAGAGATGATGATCCCGATTTAAAAGGAGCAATTTAAAATGAGTGCTTAACTGTTCAATTTTTTTCTTTCTTAAATCATGTTTTTTTGTTATTGTCGTCGCTTAAAATACTTGATTAACTATCAAATCAATCATATATACGAGATTGTTATCAATCTTTATAACTTGCAATGAACAATAGTTTGTTTTGTCAATTTCATGTGATTTGTGCGCAATGCGGGGTTGCACACTGAATTGTTCAATTTGTTGTTGTCATTCTATTTATTATTATTATTATTATTATTATATGTGATTTAATTTTCTTATTAAAAAAATATCATTTTCAATTGCGTCCGAAAAGTAGAATAACAGATTTGCAAGATATTTGAAAATATGTAATCGAATATTTTTGGTTCGTTAAGTATTTCTCCGAAAATAAGTGTCAAATTAAAATAACAATACAACTTTAGGGGTGTGGAAAGCAATTATCCAAACACGCCTAACGCAGTCGTGATATAAAGACGCTCGATTTCTTATCGCGCAGCCTCCCTATTTTCCTCTTTCTCCCGCTCAATCACTTCGCCTCCTTTGCTTTCTGGGTTGGCTTCTTCACTTCACTCCACTCCACTCCACTCTCAATCCCTGGAGGTGAAATTAATTTTTACGAACCTTGTTTGCTGTGTGATTTTTCTGTTTTTGTTTGAGTTGATTATATGATTATTTAAGGGTTTTTTTTTTTTTTTCTCGCAAGTAAGATCGACTTGTGCGTACCTTTATCTGAATTCGAATTCATCTAGATACTTGAATCATGCTTCTTTGTTATTGGCGGTGGTTTAATTTTACTGTGTATTTTTATTTTCATTCTAGGGTTTCATTTCGATTTAGGGTTTTTGACATTGAGAATCTTATTTAGGGTTTTATGGGGTTGTGAATGTTCTTGCTCCGGGGCAAGGGATTTTAGTGTTTTGGTGCAAGAATATTTGTTAGCATAATGCTTTATCCACCAAATAAGTAGTGAAGGTGCAAAGAGGTCGATGTTGGTATCTTCTGATTGGCTACAATAGTTTGCAAGCCATACTGCTAGAAAGATGTTTGCATTAATTGAAGTATGCCTGTGACGAATTATGTGGACATTTGGTGTACTCTTTTGGTGGATGTAGCATTGCACCATAAATGTCACTCCCTTTGTCTTTTGGTCCCAGTTTCCAAAAATAAGTATTTATTAGTGTATCTAAAGTTAATATACAAAAATCAAATTACGATATTAGAAAGTTTGCTTTGTCAAATAGGATTGTTGTTCTTCGTGCTTGTGTGTATTGTGTTTTTGTATTTTTGGAGCGCTTACAATATCTTGTAAACTGCTTGCTGAGGGACACTGGATAGATACATTGTCTGTTTATGTGTGTTTGTGCTTGTGTCTGGTTTTGGAGACATGTTAACTTATATATCTGCGATTCTTATATTGTGATTGTTGACTGGATTTTCCAGAAAATGGCTGAGGAAACCTTCAATGAACATGAAGCAGAGGTTTTGCCTGAGAACTCACATCCTCCGGAAATTCAAGAATCTGACAATGATTTAGGCACCGACGGAGTGGTTGTTACTGCTGCTGTTGCTGCTGCTGCTACAACAACAACTACTCCTGCTGCTGGTGTTCCAGAAAAGAAGTGGCCTGGATGGCCTGGAGAGAATGTGTTTAGAATGTTGGTTCCTGTACAAAAAGTTGGTGGTATAATTGGCCGCAAAGGAGAGTACATTAAGAAAATGTGCGAGGAAACAAAAGCACGCATTAAGATTCTCGATGGTCCCCCTGGCACCACCGAAAGGACTGTAAGTCTTAAAAAGTTTTTGCTAGATGTTACAGAAGTATTACAAATTTACGTTCTGTTATGGACTGTGTGAGTTGAGTATCTTGTGTTCTTACTGCAGTTACCCACTTAACCTGGAGTATCAGCCCATTAAGCGTTGAATAAGATTATTGTGGCTGTGGTGCAATTTTGATGAACATGACACTGGAATTTATGTGAAATTGTATTATGACATGATCATTTAAAATAATTACTGTACTGTCAGTAAGCCAGTTTGTTTTGGTGGATCTAGAACTTCTGCCATAATCTAGTTGAGTTTCTGATGTAGGTAGAGTATTAAACGTTATCATGCATTCATACTGCTCTTCTAGGCGGTCTGAGCCATGGGGACTGTAGATATAGTTAGGGTCAGAATTTATCATTTAGCAAAGGTGTTTTATTCTGGTTGGTCTCTGCTTTACCAACCAGAATTTAGGAACTTACTTATGGGGACCATCTAGAGCCATAGTATTTTGTTTTCTGAAAATGGGAATATGAGAAACAGCAGATAGCAAATACCTCTACAGTCTACTCGTTGCCAAATAGTAAATGTAAAATATATAAATCTCTTTTCAGAAAAAAAAAAAAACTATAAAAAACTAAAGTGTTTCTTGAAAAGTAATTAAATACCCGAAAACTGGCATCTATTTAAAGAAATGGTGATTGTAAGCTGAAGAAATTCTAAAAATGGTTGAAATAACAAATGGATCAATATGAGACAAGTTGAACTAAAGAAGTTCCACATTGAACAAAGAGGTTAACTATAATAAGTTTATTCTATCACAATAACTTAGATGAATGTGTGCAGGTTCTCGCAAATTTAAGGCAACATCTCTATTCCCAAAGTGGCTTCGATTAGAAGACCCAAAGATCCAGATTGCAGTGATCAGCATTGAGCATTACAAGTGCTGAAAGTTATTCTGAATAACTGTCAAAGGTACCTTTTGCGGACATCGGTACCAAGAAGCATGCACTTTGCCTGGTAACTTCGGAACTTGGTCGGTAGATGTCTTGCCACACATTGATAAAATAGTGCATAATTAATCCAAGGGAAAATTTAATAAGTTAATATAATTTAAAATGTAAAAAATGCTCCTTAAAAAGCTAGAACTGAAAGCTTATCCAAAATGTTGCAAGTGCGGTAGAATAACATATGAGGCCTCTACTTATGAGTACTAATAAGCGTTAAAATATTTGAAACGTCATGTATTGTAATCTTCAGTAATGGGCTTTGAAGTACAATGCTAAGTATCTGAAAAATGCAATTGAAGGAATGATTACTGTTGGTCAAACCAGTAAGCTCAATTTTGCTTTTGCCTGCGCACTTGTTTACTTGAAGAGTTAAGCAAGATTAGAAATACAGGAATTTATTATTCTGTCGTATCATCAGATTGGGTTCTGTGAACAAACTACAAGGTTCAGTATATGCTGGAAAACATAAGACACAACTCCAATATGATTGCTGGTGTCAGGTCAATGAATACTTAATGAAAGCGATTATTCTTATCATCTTTTATTTTTCTCATAGAACTTTTTTTGTTACCTTTTGGGGTATCTTCGAGAATACATCAATTTGTAATATTTGGATTCTTCAGGAATTGGGGGTATGTATTGAATAACCGTGCAGTCAAGATCCAGCTCTTGTTAATTTGTTGGTCCCACAAGTATGGATGGTTGGGGGGAGCACATGGGGACCATATGATTTGCCTCCATTATTGGTCTCGGTGACTAGAGAGGAACTGTTATGATTGCCAACTCCATAGATCCGCCCGTAGGTTCTGGCCATGTTCGAGTTTGTACTCCCGGAGACATGTCAAACATACTCCACAAGTTGCTCACTTAGTTAAATCAAAGGCCTGAGCGTCAGACTCACTCTGGGGTCTCTCTTTTTAAGAAACAGGGGTTAGAAGTCACATTTAGGTACTCCAACGTGAATAATGACGTTTTAATTAATAGTGGAAATGTCTTATTTTTGAATGATGGTTTTCCCCCCTGATGTTGAAAGTGTGGTCATACAGATCTAAATGCGTATATTATGTGAAATGTCTATTAATGTTGTTCCCATTGTGCCTCATACTGTTTTATATGAGAACTTTGTACGAGCATCTTGAAAACAATATTTGAAAACATGTCAGTAATTGCATTGGTTATGTCATACCATACTTGATGTCAGTTATATCATTTACTCCCTGTGTTTCACAATAGTTGATGTTTAAGGTTAGATTACAATAACCAAGGAGTGTATTAAGTATCTTCTAATTTTTCATTTTTGCCCTCTCTTCACACCCGAAGTCTCTTCAAATTCCTCTCTTATTAACTTTTGAGACATTAATTGCTCCTTAATCTTGAATTGAAATAAAGGGGCAATTTAGGAAAAATGTAGTAAAAATGTGTAAAATATCAACTATTTTGAAACAAATTCTTATTTCCAAGAGGTCAACTATTGTGAAATGGAGGGAGTATTAAGAGATACATTAGTCTGCAATCCTAGTATTGTTCACTTATCATTTTATTATTCGAGGAGTGAAGTTAGAGTGTCATGTCACTTTGCTTATATTGAAACATAAATTTTTTGTGTGCGTGATAAGATAGAAACATTCCAGTAAGAAGGAAAAGAAAGTAAAGTATGTTGTTGCTAGCAGTTATTCTGTAATATCATCATCAGCTGAATTTGGTTAGAATAATCACCTCAACTCGACTCAGCCATTGTCCCAGTCACTCGAATTATTTCAGCTATCCTTGATTTAGTCATCTTTATTTACTTCTAGATTCGAAAATAGCTTCCAAGAAGTTAGTAAATGGGTCAAATAGTGTTACCTTGTCAGCTTCCATTTTTTTGGGATGGGTCAATGGGTGCTCTAGTGCATGTATATACACACAAGACAAAGTTCGTAAATCAGGTACATTTTCTCTCTCTCTGGCTGTTTGAGTCGTTCTGAGAGTTGAAGCATTCCATGTGAATGTCTCAGCTCATGAGGCTGATCTTACTACTTGAACTCAATTGCTGGACAAGGTTGCTTTCCTGTTGCCTTGTATGAGCCTTGGATACTGTAGATGTTATAATTATTATAATTACTGTGAAATAGCTTTTTTCTTCCTGCTAATGTTGAGTTCCGACCTTGGGGTTTTAAAGAAGAATGAATGCTAGATACTCTCAGGTTCAGTGGTCTTGATTTGATTAAATTTATCTAAGATGAAGTTTAGATGATTTTTCTGACGTTATCTATCTCATATGCTCTCTTGTTAGGTGATGATCTCTGCAAAGGAGGAGCCTGATCTCCCTATTCCTCCTGCCATGGATGGTTTGCTCAAGGTTCATAAACGCATTATTGACACCGACACTGACCCTTCTCATGCTCCACCTGGTGCCGGAGGAACGATTTGCTCAAGGCTACTTGTGGCTGCCACACAAGCTGGAAGCTTGATTGGAAAGCAGGGAGCAACTATAAAGTCTATCCAAGATGCCTCACAATGTACAATTCGAGTGCTTGGAGGAGGTGCCTTTGCTAATCATCCTATACCATTTAGAAATTAGAATTGTTAAGTGAGTTATGGTGATGGTTGGTGTTTTAGGCTTTGTAGCATGGGTGCTTCTGGGTTTTGCTTATATATATATACATAAGGGCTTATTCGGCTAAAAACCTAAAAATTCTGCTATCTCTGCTAACCACATTGATCCAAATTAATTCATAAATTGATGAATCAATGAAAAAATTGATGTATCAATGAACAAATTTATTTTGATGGATCACAATTGATTGATCCATCAAAATCAATTTGATGGATCAATGTGCTTCGCAGAGTTCGCAACTTCGCATTTGATCAGCTACCTATAGGCTATAGTACAAACCACAAAATTAACGAAGATACAACAAACATATATTAAGATACAACTGGTTCACACGTTTGTACGATATTTGTGGTTTGTAGCGGATCATTTTCCTATAAATATATATATATATATATATATAAATATATATCTGAAACCTCCACTGTGCTTATAAATGTTTATTCAGATTTTACTTGGGAAGTTATTTATGCT
>JAOWAN010000049.1:3415024-3428952 GCA_028566635.1 Lobelia cardinalis
ATTATTATTATTATTATTATTATTATTATTATTATTATTATTATTATTATTATTATTATTATTATTATTATTATTTGTATAAAATGAAAAGATAAAGAACAAAATGTAGCATAGAGACCTCTTGGAGAATTTCACATCATAGCAAATAGAAGCGAAAAACTGACTTGTATAGCTAGTGCCTTTAGAGAACAAAATGGAACATCTTGAGGAGAGCATGAATCTTTAAGCACATACCCAAGAACAGCAATTGCAAGCTCCATTTCTAGGCCTCTATTCATTCGAATTAAACCATACGCCTTCGCACCATACCAGAAACAATGATGAGGGGAGGGGGGGAGGAGGAATCACATTCGGCAAGATGAAATCGCTCTTGCTAACTTCTTTCTCCTACTCTACTCTCTCCCCTAACAACCATCCATATACAAATTGTACAAAAGATGAGCTGAAAGAATAGTCCTCTCCACTTTGTGCATCATTTCCATGGCGATGAACTCAGTAGAAGCAATAGCCAGTCAGTTGTGAAGCAGTTCATTTGTTTACTATACCCTCTACCAGCGGAGACTCTAGTGTAGACAAAACTTCAGAAACCACCTTTTGCAGGGAAACACTGTTAACCCGACTCTTGCTTCCATTTATGATCATTTTTGACAGTATAGTAATTTCCTCAACATCTAAGTTTTCTTTGAGCAACTCATTCCAAAATTTATTATCCTCATTGATCTTCGATCCCCTCAAGAGTGCGAGGACTTGCTTCAAGGTTGCAACATTTCTGCCAGCACCGCAACCCATGGCAGTTGCAGCACCTACTGCATTTGCAATTGTTAATGTATAGACCAATGGCATATTGCGTATGTACCCAAATGCAATTGCCGCTACATAACTATCTCCACAGCCAACAGTGTCTATGACATTGACCTGTTGCAATTGAAATGAATATGTATTAACAATGTGCAATATAGACATAAATCATTGGCTTCAAAATGTGTTAGTTGCAGGACTCATCATGTCGCGGAAGATGCACGGCACCTGTTCATCGGTTCAGAGTCTGCAGGTCAGGAGTGGGATTTTTTTGCTACAAAATTCAGATTTTCTAGTAGATATTCCTCTCTTCATCACTTGGTCAGGTTGTGGACTAAGAGATCTATTAAATCACATTGGTGCTTGTATGGTTGGCATTTTAATCTTCGGATGTTGGGAATTACGGACTGCTCGCTGCAGAGCTGTCTTTGAAGGCAGTCCCATGAACAGCAATGACATAATTAAGAGAATTGTTGGCCATCTTCAAGATATGTTTTGCATCTTTCAAGCGAAAAAGCCTTCTTCATTTCAGGATTGTATTGG
This sequence comes from Lobelia cardinalis, assembly GCA_028566635.1. Classification (NCBI taxonomy): domain Eukaryota; kingdom Viridiplantae; phylum Streptophyta; class Magnoliopsida; order Asterales; family Campanulaceae; genus Lobelia; species Lobelia cardinalis. The sequence goes on from JAOWAN010000049.1 coordinate 3,416,366, forward strand.
GATGCAGATTCTGAAATTACCTTGCCTTGATCCAGTTTGCAAAAAGGGTATATGGTTAAGATCCTTCTTCTTTAAAGAGAATTGTTAGTGGTTCCCCACATACCCCCATCGTGACTCGAACCCGTGACCTATTGGAAACATGGAGGCGTCTTACCACTAGACCGCGCCTCGTTGTCGCATATGGTTAAGATGGTATCCTCCTTCTAGTCCTTTCAATTTAAACTTAATGTTGATGGTTCCTTTGTCAATGGGTTGTGCACCGGAGGGGGAGTCTTAAGAGATGCTGCTGGTAATTTTCTTACAGGTTTTGCTAATTGGTATGGTCCAGGAACAAATACTAAAGGTGAAGTTTTAGCCCTTCAAGACGGGTTACTCCTTTGTAGAGAGTTAGGGCTGTATAATCTGCAGGTGGAGTCAAATTCTCAAATTATCATCAAAATTCTCCTGGGTGCATCTGCTACTCTTTGGCAGTGTGAATATGAAGTGAGATTGTGCAAAGATTTCCTGGGTGATTTTCCTGTTATGTTTTTAGAGAGGCTAACAGAGTGGCAGATTGTCTAGCTCGTGAAGCTCATATCAATATGGATAAAAGGCAGTATTACAATGTTGAAGATCTTCCTAAAATGTTGGAATTTGTCTACCTCAGGATGATTTTGGTCTTTATACTTACAGAGTTAGAAGAGTGTTCACTGTTATTGTTTGTTTATTTAGAGGTAAGGCTAGATCAAGTGTTTTACTTGATAATCCCCCTCCTTGTACCCATATCTTTTATTATTGTTTTTAATAAAACCAGGTAACCATCCCCGCCCTGGTTCTCCTATAAAAAAAATAAAGAATATGTATTAACATGGTGAGTACAACAATATGATCTTCATTCATTTAAGTCTCCTCATTTATCTATTATTTATTTCCTCAAAGGGTGAGGCGGTGCGCAATGGTAAGATTGCTCCATTCTGATCTTGAGTGTGTGGATGGAGTATTAATTTATTTTGGTGAAAGTAAATCTCAGTGAGCGAAAAATAGGATAGAGTCACTCAAAGTATGTAAATAAATGAAATTTATAACAATACAAGGCAATATAACTCATACCTTGAAAGAAGATGCACACGATATACTTGATTTTGTAATTAGAATTGAACCTTTAGAACCCATTTTGACAATCACCCATTTGGTGCGTATCCCTTTACTAAGCAATTCCTGCCCCGCCACTATTGGGTTATCTAAGCCTGTCAATGATTCTGCCTGGCACAAGAGTTATTAGGTGGTGGATCAGAATCCGTAGAATCTGCTACCATGAGATACTACAACAGTAGTCAAAGGTAGTGACAAGGTATGAATCTAACCTCCTCTGAAGTTAAAAGAAGAACATCACTCATCCTTAAGCACTTGTCAAGTGCTCCTTGTTCTTCAAGTGTACCAGCAGCAAGAGACTTTCCCCTTGGCCCAGGATCAAAAAAGATTGATGTACCAACATCGACAGCATGCTCCATAGCAGAAACAATCAGATTGGCAGGAAGTTCGTCAAAGCCATAACCATTACAAAACAGGACTTTTGACTGTTTAATAGCAATCTTCACGTCATAAGATAATTGCCTCATCCAAGTAAATGCTGGCTCTTTGCTAAAGTCTGCTCGACTGGTTATTAATATTAGAGGGGTGAATACTTATAAAAGCTGCATTTTTTCAATAAAAAACTAATGGATTAGCTTTCACTTGAACGAACCTTCAATTAATCACTTGTACCTGCAAAAGCCGTGTCTTTGCAAAGGGTCCACCAAAACCCAGCACAAAAGTGTCTCATAGGCAGCATCTTTAGTGTGAACAACATCCTCTTTTTCACTCATCCCAACCACACCAACTCCCTCATCATGAAGCACATCCAAGAGGAACTTCCCATAGATTTCAGCACCAACATGACCAATTGCGATGCAATTTAGTCCCAGTCTGGCTGCTGCTATAGCCATATTGCAGTTGCCTCCAGCTTCCCAAAACCGCTGTAAACATAAAAAGCAAATCAAACCTCCTAAAAAGGACCTCCTGAAAACAACTCAAAACGACAATTTGAAGACATCATCAAGCACTTGTGTATTAATTTGTTATTTAGTATAATATACGCTGTATTGAAAGAAACAACGTGACACTGAAAAAGCAGTCTCATTTAAAAGCTCAGTATTCATCAATTCATGGTTTCACTTCCATTGGCATGCTTTTGTATTAGTTATGTATATACAACTTTTGTAAACTCACAACGTAGTAGAAAAGTAGTCCTAGATGTTTTCGGTCATTATTTCAATATGATGTTAGATAGCAGGAATAGCAAGGAAAAACAAATGTGAATGAGATATCTACCATTGCAGACAAGTGGCAGAAGGACAATATGAAACAAAAGGAAAAACATAGCTCGAAACTAGTAGCACAAAGCTGCCTGCCAGTTCCTCGCCAGACAAGTCAAAGCCAAACCTCTAAACATCCCCATCGCTGGTCCACAAAGGGAGGCTAAAAAGACTACACACCCCATAGCTGATGAAAAGGTAGTTCCTGCCACTTAGGATTCTCGACCAGTAGAAATTCTTTCAGTCCAGACTCCAGAGACACCCAACCTTTGGGTGCAAACCCTAGTCAATAACTGCATACGATATGTAAACATCCCCATCGTTGGTCCACAAAGGGAGGCTAAAAAGACTACACACCCCATAGCTGATGAAAAGGTAGTTCCTGCCACTAAGGATTCTCGACCAGTAGAAATTCTTTCAGTCCAGAGACACCCAAACTTTGGGTGCTAACCCTAGTCAATAACTGCGTGCGATATGTAAACATGCCCATGGCCAAAGTTCACATGGAAGATCAGCTCTCCAATGAAACTTTAGTGGTCTATTGCTACCAATGAAATTTTCACATGTTATAGCTGATATCTTGGCTGGTTATTACTAGTCTCAAGTATAACCTCTAAAAGTTGAAAATGAATATCATCTACAGAAAAAAGAATGAATGTCCACTCAAGTCAATTAGTTCTGCTCTCAGTTGTCAGCGAGATGATGGTACATCACAAGATAGTCAGTCAAACCACAGTACCACACCCATGCACATCCTATTAATCAATATCAGCCATGTTTAGTTTGGTGTTGCCTTACATCTATCTATTATTGGATGAATAGTACTAGGTGTCCTAACAGAATTCCCCAAGTCTGAACTTCAATTGATCTGTGAACTATATGATTGGTGAAACATAGATCCTTAGCCTGTGATGCCTCAGTCTAACCAACGACGTCGCTAGTTGGGGTACAAGTTGGAATAATAATTTTGGCAACCATAGCATATTTCATTACTGATAATGGTATGACAGTATCTACGCATACATATGATGATCGCTACACTGCTATTTCATCATCTATACAAGTAAACAGGTCTTAGATATGCATAACAGCTATCCGCATAATATACGATGTTGAGAAATGCACATAGCAATTAGCGTACAGCAAAAGATATAAAGATATCTCAATTCAATCCTATTGGTAAATCGGGAAACTAGCCCAATTATCTATAATATAAAAGGGAACAGCATTCTCTATTCATGACATGACCTTAAGAACAGTAATACACAAATCCCAAGAAGAACACACACACGCTGAGTCACTGACACACACGCTGAGCACACCCACACACACTGACACACACGCTGAACACGTACACACACAATTATCTTTTCCCTTTTTTTTCTTTATACAAAAAAATGGAAAAGATATGTGAATTTCTAATAATTTAATTAAGTTATTTTATTTCTTAATTATTTTTTTCACTCAGTGTTCTTGGATACAAGTGTTTCCTAATTTTTTTTTATAAATAATATACTAATTAAAAAAATTTAATTAATTTTTTTTTCTGGCTCCTTGGGCTCGAGCATTTTCTAGTGTTCTATATGACACTGATCTGTTATAAATTCTTCAAGACATCTTGGAGTTGGAGCAAGCAAAACTTGTCACATTAGGAGATCAAATTCCTTTTCATACTTCATTCTACTAGAAGTGTTTACGTTCGAAAGTCATATATCATAAATGAAAAAAAAAATTACATGCACGCCCCTGGTTTAAGAATAAAATTTTCTTGCTTAAGTGTAATGTGAAAAGGTTAAGAAGGGAAACTCAAAGACCTTGATAGCTTAACTTTTGAAGTAATGTTTTTTGAGTTTAACAGTGTAACAGAAAAGCTACTCCCTTCATCTCAAAACAAGTGTTTTTATATATCTATATCTTTTTAGTTGAGAAAATGAGAAAGAATCGCTTAAGATAGTTTTGGCACACACAATGTAGGCCTCTTAGTACACCCTTCGGAAATGCGATGATATCAACCTTAGTCAAGCTAGGGTTAGGAGAAGATCTAATGTAGCATGTAAATCTATATACAAAAATATATGAAGGATTGTGCCCTATGTAATGACCTTGCATTTGACCATATTGAAATGCGAAAGAAGATCCATGTAGATGCCCTCAGTTATTGAGAATAAGGTTGAGTTGAGTTTTCTTATGCCAAATGATTGTCCTAGTTTTATGGAATACCTAAAATAAGCTTTGCCAACAACCATGTCCTAGTGTACATTTCCAATACAATAATGCGGGCACCATGAGCATTCACAAGTATGCACTATTACTTAAAATTGCCCAAAGCCAACTTCCTTAATTTTCATGAATAACACAAAATATAGACACTCATTTTGGGATGGGAGGGAATACAACTCAGTATTGAAGAAATCTAAGAAAACCAAACCGAGGAAATCGAGCTGTACTGCTCTACTTAACTAACGGGTCAAGAATACAAAACTGTATACTTAGTACTAATAATTCAGAAAAAATGAAATGGCAGAACCACATAACCACTTCAACTATGTAAATGCTTTGCAAACCGGCCTAAATTACTACATCTAATACATCAACTGTAATTAACTTGACAGTTTCTTCTAAACTCATCAAATAAAGTTGTGATATGTTCAAGAACATTATAAAAGCAGCAAGCTGAATAGAGAATACTCCTAGCCCAATTAGAGCAATACGAAGAAAACAGTTAAACAAAGACACAAGAATCATCATAGAACTCATTTCAGCAGCTAACCCATCATTCATTATACAATTAAGGAAAGTTGGCCCCCAGGATACGAACCTTATCAGGAGGGGTTTTGGAGAGTTGGTCCATGTAAGCTTTACGTTCTTCGCGGGGAGAAGGTGGCAAATCGGGGACATTGAGGATGATGTCGACACAGAGATTACCCAGAGTGGCGACATCAAACTGTTTAACCACTGCCGACCCGCCGGCGGAACTATTAGCAGTAGAAGTAGACCGGTGTTTGAGAAGGGAACCCAACTCAATTCCATTAGTGTTATTACAGTTGATGACGGGGAATTGAGGTTTCTTGGAAGATTTTTGGGAGAGGGTAGAGTGGATTAAGAGGAATCTAGGAAGGTTTTGCAGAAGAGATGAGTGGACATGGTTGGTGGTGTGGTAGAGAGTCGAGGATTTGAGGGATAAAGGAGCAGGATTATGCATTCAGCTGAGTTTAAAGTGATAAACTAACGAATTGAAGGAAGAAGAATGAAGAAAATGGAGGGTTTGGATGTGAATCGACTAGTAGAACAGCAGAAAAGAATTATAGCCCCAGAAAAAGTGGAGAAGAGGGAAGAGCAAAAATGGATGAAGTGGGGGAATGAATTTGAGTTTGTAGGACAAGAAGGATGGTCAACTTTCTCTTCTATTATTCCTCCTCATCCCCACTTTTAGTTGAGAATATAGTTATGTTTTTTTTTTTTTTTGGTGAGGGAGAATATAGTTATGTGCCAGTGCCAATGCAACAAGTGTTCTTAAGCACCTTCTTCTTTTTTTTTTTTTTTTTTTTTTTTTTTTTTTCTCACTCATATCAAGCATTATGTTTGGAGTCTTCCCAATGGGATTTTTTTTTTTTGCATATGGTGACTCCAACTCGAAACCACTTCTAGACCTCCCTTAAGCGAATTAAACCCGCTTACCATTTGGACCAATCCTCATTAATCTTAAGCATCTTCTTAAAAATAGATATAGCATTTATTTATATTATAATCATAATTATTAAAAATAATTAATTTAAAAGCTTTTTGGTTTATTATATATCTTTAGAGTACTCTGTAACATTTTCCTCAATTTTTTAATTTCATAAATCATAACTCTTATACAAGTCGCAAGTTTATAAAGAAATTTCTCTATATTTGTTTCTTCGTTTGAGCTATATTTTTCGTCTTCCTCGTTCATAGGATCATTACGACCAAAAACAAGTCATATAAATAGAAATAAGGGGCCCGTAGGATCATTACGATAAAAAACATGTTGTTATATAAATAGAAATAAGGGGCGCGCGAGTCTCGTGAGATTCAACTATTGTTTTAGGGCCCCTACACCAAAATAATAATAATAATTATTATTATTGTTTTAATAATGCTAATTTTCAAGTTTTTTATTTTTCAAATTTTGTTTACAAAAATACTCATCAAATAGGGTATTAAATGACTTAATTGCCATTTTAATGCTCCAAATCAAATAAACAGAGAGCTCCAAGGGAGATATAAAATGAGGAGCTATTTTTGAAGCTCAGGACCGCTGGGTGTAAATATACACCCCTAAAGATGAGTAATCAAAATTTGGTGAAAAGCAAAATCGCTTCCTACCGTTTGTCAATGGTGGTGAGGCTAGCTGTATTGAGAGAGAAAAAAGATCAGTGGGGGGCGCAAAGATGGGAGAATTGATAAGAGAGATGAAAGATAGAGAGATTGTTGCAGAGAGAGAGATGGAGAAGGGGATTATTTGGATTTTAAACTTAATTGTGTTCGAATTTTAAAATATTGAATTTGGATTTAATTTTAGTATTGAGTTTGAGTATAAATTTAATATTAAATTTGGGTTTAATTTTAATATTAAATTTGGATTTAATTTTAGTATAGATTAGATTTGGGTTTAAATAACCGATATAGATACTAATAATTTATTTTGATGATTATGATTAAAATGCAAAGACATCAAATAAAATATTAATATAAATTTGTCAATACGGGTTAAATGAGTTAAAATGGGTTGAATTTTAATAATTAACAGGTTATAATAGCTTCAACCTATTATAATTCATTTAATTAATCGATCTACTCAATTGTATAATAAATGAGTTAAGTTAAACTCAAATTAATATATTGAATACTCATTTGCACGAAAAAATATTTTTTTTGACATTATAATATACAATTTCGTAACTAAATGGGTTGTAATGAGTTGAGCTGTTTAGCAGTTAAAGCGGGTTAGAGTGAATTAATGGGTAACATTTTGACAGGCCTAAATATAATATAACAATAATCAAATGAATATTTAATGCTTCATTTTGAGTTGCTCCAAGTGAGTTTGCTTACAAAAGCACTCAAGAATCAGGTCATTCATAAATTAATTTTAGTCATTACATCGCAACTGTTTTCAAGAAAAAAAAAATTGTTGCATTTTTCAATATTTGGCAAGTTCAAAAAATTGTGATCAATGAAAAGTGGCCAACATTCTCTCAGGAAATTGATACATGGAAAAGCAAATCCACAAGTCTTCTTTTCCTTTCTTTTCAACCGCACCCTACAAAATACTCCCCAAGCAGCCTGCTTTCCTAGAACATACTTTCTGTGCGTTTTTACACAAACACGAAAATTCTTCAAAGCATCCAACCCTCTATAGAAGATTGTGGCATTTAACTATTTTACAGTGTTATCTCTGGTCGGAATTGTTCGTCAGAAGCCAATTCTTCAAGTTTTTCGACAACTTTCCGAGCCACATCTCCATATGCTTTTGAGACTGGAGATTCAGGGTCAGATATGACAACAGGAACACCTTCATCCGAACCACTTCTTATGACCTGCTCCAATGGTATCTAACAGAGACAAAACGTATAACTGGGTGGGTCATTAAGCATGTAAACAATACCAATTTTGGATGCATCATGTACATACTGTATATATGCAAGTAAATGTCAAAAAGGATATTCACTTTATGATAGAGGCATGGAGCCCACACCTTCGTAGATTAAAGGTCCCCGAGCATTCTGATCAAATTTATTTTCCATCTAATCTCTAGGTATACACACACACACACACACACACACACACACATATATATGTCTAGGTATGCCTCGTATGAGAGAGTTCAAGTGGAAAGTACCTCGCCAAGAAATTTCAAACCCATGTCGTCAGCTGTTTTACGAGCTCCTCCTTCCCCAAAAATGAATGAACGCTCACTACAGTGTGGACATTTGAAGTAGCTCATATTCTCTATGATTCCCAAAATCTGTATTAAAAAAAATGAAATTTAGAAAGAAATAAGGAAAAAAAAGAAGAGAATTTTTTTATAGCAAACCATTATATGAAGCAGTATTGATTGGCTAACAGCATAAAACAAGTAAAAGTTATTCCCAAGCACAAGTTGCAGCACATATTACAAACTCAAGTCATGCACTTGTGCTCGCTTGGTAAAACAGCCGTACCCTTATCTTAAGTTTTGGTCAAAGAGGAAGCGAGAATTGTCATGGACAGTTGGGTCCAAATACTCCAATTATAATATATATATATATATATATATATATATATATATATATATTGCACAAACTCAAAAAAATAATCATACAGGAACTGAGACTTTAGAGAACATCATAACTCCTCGTCGAGCATCCATTAGCGCAACGTCTTGAGGAGTTGATACAATCAAGGCACCTGTTACCAAGCAAAGAATGGTTATAGTTGCAACTACATAAGCTAAAACAAGGGAAACATATTTTAGAGCAGAAACACTCAAGGACCATAATATATAAACTACCTGATAACTGCAACCTCTGCGAAATAGATATCTGCGCATCACCTGTGCCAGGTGGCATATCCACCACAAGAATATCAAGTTCTCCCCAGTCAACGCCCCTTGTCATTTGTTCAAGAGCTTTCATCACCTGAAAGAATAAAGTAAAATCAAGTTTGCATTAATCTGTTGAAATGATACCAGTATCTTTTCCTATCCATCAACGTGATTACAATAGCCAAAGAAATTTCAATTAGTAAAAAAATTATGAGCCATCGCAAAAAGAAAACAGAGCAACAAAATTTGAAACAATAGAACACATTTAGAACAGAAATACATACCATAGGACCTCTCCACACAATTGGAGCATCTTTTTCAACAAGAGATCCCATTGAAATACACTTGATTCCATAGTTTTCAATTGGAAGCATTTTCTTTGCTGCCAGATTAAAAAATGCAAGAACAATGTGAAAATATAAAATTAAAAGAAAATCAACTGAAGTGCACAATAAGTACAACAGAAACTGTATCAGATACATGTGACTACAAACATTGTACGGAGTGGAATACATACCTGCTTGAAAACGGCTTACTTACCAAAGCAAATTTTCAATTTTGGTCATTTTTCCTCCAACTTAATGAAAGGATTAGGATAAAGGAAACGAAAATATGATGAGAACAATGATTTCCAAATGTTTGGACAAAATAGATAGTAGAACAATTAGAGCCTGGACATGTCGTGCAAGTGTAGCTTCAATCAATTGAACCGAGCCACTGTCTCAACTATTTAGGGTTGGCTCTTAGATCTTTTTGCGCAATTCATCTCTGCAACATTTAAAGCAGGCAATCGTATTCCTGTTTCATCATCTCAATTTATGTTTTGCTCTAACCCTACCTCCAAAATCATCATAGACGTGAGAAGTATCATAGTTCACTACGATATGGTAGCCTAGGTGCTATCAAACGAGTAGGGGTGGCAATTCTCTACCCAACAGTCCCAACCCAAAATTAGCAAAAACAAAAACCCTGGACTAACCCAATAAGGTATTGCGCCTAATTGGGTGTACCCAATAACTTAATGGGTTTGTCCAATTAAACCCATGTAAACTCAACTCCGTCTCACAGCCTCTCCGTCTTCTACCTCAGAGGTCAGTGGTCTCTAGCGACAATCCTCTCCGATCAATTCCTCTCCAAAATTGGTATGATTTCTGTCTTTCTTTAAACATTGAAACCCTACTTTAGTGATTTACTTTCAGGCTTTCAGCAATTTAAAAAATTGGGATTATCTTTCACTCAGTACATTAGGGATTTAATTTATCTCATTGATAGTAGAATGGTTTCTTACTTAACTTTTCTTCTGATACAATTTTATTTTCGAGAGTTCAAAAAAATTGATCTTTGACACAGTGACTCTACAAATGGAGTTGTTAGTTCATTATCTGAAAATTATTAATTTGACTCGCTCGATGTAATTAAGTAGAACAGTCGTCTTGGCTTTGAGTATATATACTGTTATGATTATTGTCTTTCTTTTGTGCTTTAAATATCTACAATCTTGTCTCAATTCAATAATTTGCAGGTTTTGAGATAAAGTTTACTTTCATAGTAGGTCGCAAAAGAATTTGGGAAATGGCTAGCGAGAGAACGGAAAGCGAGCCTTCGTATGAGAAATTATCGGTAGAGGATGAGTATATGCCAATGGAGAACCATGCAACAAAAGAGAGAATTAAGAAACAAATGTAAAAAGAGGACTCGTTTGTAAATTTAAATGTTCATTTAAGGGCACCTAACCCCAAAAGGCCGAGTGGGAATGAGCAATTGATTGTAAAATGTAAATTGTGTAGGATCCCTTATACTATAGATATATGCATATATATATATCTATATATAGGAAAATGAGAACCTAATTTTATGTAGAAACCGTAAAAACCTAAATATCACATGATCTAGAACTCAAAATTAAAATCTACTCGTGAATTATTGTTCAAAATTAAATTTCCTTTTAAACAAGATCTGTGAAGATATATTTCGAAGCACATCTTTTTCTTGGATCTTAGTTAATAGGCATTGGATTTTAGTTAACATGTGATAGATCTTACTTAGTATGTTTGAGCTTAGTTCATCCCTATAAGTTCTTACCTATTTGGGGTTCTCATTGGAATATGACCATATATATGGAATAGGACCACAGAGACTTAATCGACTAAAAATCTCCAAACCTTATTGAATGAACAAATTTCAATTGATGGATCAATGAACAAATTTATTTTGATGGATCAATAAACCACATGGATCATAATTGATTTTGATGGATAACAGTTGATATCCAACAGTGATTCATCAAAATCAATTTGATGGATCATTGTCGTTAGAGTTCGCATTTTATCAGCTTCCTAGAACCATCTATAGTATAACGATGCTCATCCTTTACCACAGTTCTATAAACAGTAAAAAAGGAGATATTTTTGAAAGATGTGCACTTGAGTAGTAAAAAAAAAAGCTGCAGCACACATTTAAGGGGGAGGGAGATTCTAGGCAAGAGAAGATTCGGTGCTTCGCGACTCCATTACAACATCAGATCCGGCCGCTAGATCATCTCTTTCAGCCGAGCTCACACAGTTGCACCGCCCCCTTCCAGCAAGCCCACATGGGCATGTTCCCAATTAACTCTTCATACCTCTCTTGGCTCAATGCGTGGCTATGATTTGGGAAGGAGTATCACTCTTCTAATAATACTCCATCCGTGCAGTACTCCTTCCGGTCGTCTTCCGTGCACATATTCCTTTGTTGTGCACAATTTTCCATGTGCTAAATTAAGGTTTGGGGTGAAAATTGATAGGGAGGAGAAAGGGGAGGAGAAATGAAAAGAGTTTATTAATTTTTCCGTTTGATAGGAGGGTAAATGATAAAAATGTGGGAAAATAAAAATGATCCCTCTTTCATGAAAATCTTTCCTCTCAATTGAAATAATAATGAGATAATTCGCTTTCTAATCTGCGATATTAACACATAATTTTTAAGTAGAAATTAATAAAGAATAAGTTGAATTAATTTGCTTTCTAATATGAGGTACACATAAATGTTAAAATGTTTAAATATAAAAATCAGATCATATTTTTAGAATTTTGAATTAAAAATAAAAGAACGGAAAAAATACATAAAATATATTTTTTTCAAATGGCATGCCTATAGTGTAACCTCGTGCCCGAAGGCACGCTATGACATTCAAAAACATATATTTTATATTCTTAATTATATATATAAGGAAAAATTATTTAGTTTGGAATAAGGAAGTGTTTGGGGATATAAGGACGAGAAAAGGTGAGCTTATTACAGAAGTTTAGGAGTTGGATAGAGTAGAAGAGTGTAGATGTTTATTTTTTGGGGAATTGAATAGACGGTCTAGATGGATCGAGGAACTTGAGGATATTTGTTTAAAGAAGATGTAATGTAAGCCGGCGGCAGAAGGCGAGAGTGAAGTGGGTCAAGGAAGGGGATTGCAATTCCAATTGTTTCTTAGAGTGGCTACGCGAAAGCGTAGACGAGGATATATTAAGGAGATTGAGATGGAAGATGGTGCTATTTAGAGAGATTTGGGGAATGTTGTTAGCGAGATTTCTGATTTTTACAAGAATTTATATTCAGAGGATATTGCGAATCGACCAATGATCGAGGGGCTCGATCGGAGCCCTATTTCGGAGGAGAAGGCAATGAGGTTAGAGAGACCGTTTGAGGAGATAGAGATCCGCCAAGCCATTTCG
>JAOWAN010000049.1:3448122-3458365 GCA_028566635.1 Lobelia cardinalis
TTTAAGTTGGAGAACTTACCAACTCCTGCCCTGACCAACCTAGGTTTCTTGATCTCCACTTTTCTCTCGTTCTCTCTTTCTCTCTGCTTTCTTTTCCTTGTCTAAAAATGGCTGGGAAATAAGGGAGAAGCTCCCAGTAGCTTTTAACCCATCTCTATATATTTCAAATGTACAATGTCCAATTTGCCCTCCACACTTGGTTTCCCCAATTTAACTTTGCAACCATATATTATTACCCAATTGAGTAATATTCCCCACAACCTTTCCCATTTCATTTATTCTTTCACATAACCATTTTATTACATATTCTCATTTAGCCAATTATTTTCATTGACTAAAATATAACCATATATCACTAATCCAATTTCAATCATAATGCAAATGTTGCAATGCAATGTCATAATATTAAAATGCATATTAATAATTATAATGATATGCAAATGAGATGAAATTAATAATTTAAATGCCAAAACCCTATCGAATGGTTCGGGTCGTCACAATATGGTACACTTTTTTTGTGTATAATACCGCGAGTCTCACAAAAGGAATTGAAGTCAGTAGGGAAGTATTCACCACCCCTATCACTTCTTAAAACTTTGATCTTCTTTTCCTTTTTATTTTCAACTTCCGATTTATAGCACATAAACATGTCAAACGCTTGATCTTCAGATTTTATTAAATAAATATATGTAAATATAATGCTATCCTCAATGAACGTAATAAAATACTTATTTCCACCTCTTGTTAAAACACCATTTAATTTGCATATATTCGAATGAATCAAATCTAGCAAATTAGATGATCTTTCGACAGAAGGAAATGGTTTTTTCGTTATCTTTGCTTGGATGCAAATTTCACACCTGTCATTGGTTGGTTTATTGCAAGCAATTAAATCATTCTTTGACATGTAATTCGAATAACTATAGTTAACATGTGCTAATCTATTATGCCATATATGAAAAGGTAAAGAGCCAACAATATAAGCAGAATGATTCTTTTCATTGATAGATAACTTAAACATGTTGTCATAACAATATCCTTTGCCTACAAAGACACCATTGACAGAGAATACAACTTTGTCAGACTCAATGATTGCCTTAACACCCTTCTTACTCAAAAGGGTAGCTGATACAAGATTCTTCCTCATTTCCGGCACATATTGGTCAATAGAAATTTCTTGCTGGAAGTAAAGAAGATTTCTACCGTACCATTCCCAAGAACATTGGCTGTTTGGCTGTTTCCCATCATGACTTGTTGTCCTTCACCGGCATCTTCCAAAGTCTTGAAACGATCTTTGTCTTTGCACACATGGACAGTAGCCCCGGAATCATACCACCAAGAAGGAGGTTTCGTCATCACTGCCATGTTAACTTCCGTCACCATAGCAACAATTATTATCCATATGGTTTCATCCATATTATCCTTCTCCTTCTTTGCCTTCTTGAAGAACCGGCAATCTTTCATCATATGACCCTTCTTCCCACAATGATAACAAGACTTGGAGAAATTGTTAGTTATTGTGTTCAGGTCCGAAATGTCTTCAAAATTTCTCTCTTTCCCTCCAAAGTTGCTTGACTCACCGGAGTGCTTCTTGTCTCCATCCCTTTGTTTCACTTTATTGACATAATTTACATTGGAGACGTTTGAATCCAAGTGCCCTTTGACACTGTTTCGAGATTCTTCCTCTATACGGAAGTGTTCCTCAAATCGTTCCAAAGTAAATTCTTCATTAGATTGAAACATTTTCTTTTTATAGTTATTCTATGTTGGTGGTAATTTTGCAATTATTGCGCCCACATGCAATGACTTAGGGATTTCGACTTTATACTCTTTGAGTTTTGATATCAATGCAGCAAAGTTATGGACTTGATCCATGATAGACAAATGATCACTCATTTTGAAATCAAAAAATTTAGTAATAAGAAACTTACTAGTCCGTTTCTTTTGAGCACTATACTTTGCCTCCGAAGCATACCCAAATCTCTTGAGGGGACTACACGTATGTGAAGAGATCATAAATATGATTTGAGACCGCATTTAAGATATGTCCTCGACATATCACTTCATCTTCTAGGCACTTCTCTCGAGCGTCGATCATAGCCCGTGTGTCTTCGGGTGTCGGCTCGTGAAGATCTCGTAAGGTCGGACTGTGAAGATATGCCAAGTGAAGAGCTGTCAACATGAAAATCATCTTGGCGTTCCAACGGTTGTAGTTAGTACCATCGAACTTCTCGAGCTTCACCACATTTTGATCAATGACTTGGAACGTACTTTCAACACGGGTTGCCATCTTCAATAGATTTATCACTTTAAGATTTCTATATAAGCGGTTTCGAACTTGGGGATTGAAGATGAAAATTATGTGTGTATCTCATGAATTATCACTGACCTTAAAGTGATAAATGCCCCCATTATTTGCTGCAAGGTTAATGACCTAGGATTAGACTTGCACCCGAAGAACGACGAATTGCAATTATCGGTGTTCTTCCTTAAGAATGAAAGAGAGTTGTAGAGTGAGAGAGAGAGAGAGAGTAGAAATGAGTATTGAATTGTTTTCTTGAACACTGCTGGAATCAATGAATTTATAGGCCAAGACGTAAGCTTTCTCAACGGTCACAACCATTGGAGAAAGAAACCTTTCACAGTGGGCGTCCCACGCTCAGGCCAAAAGCCCGAACGGTCATGTCTGTTCAATTCAAATTTAGCCAAACCGTCATTTCAGAGTGTCCTAGCGCCGGTTTGGGCGTCACAGCGCTCGAGCGTCCCAGCGATGGTTTGGGCGTCCCTACTCTGGTTTGGGCGTCCCAACGCTCGGGCATCCTAGCGTGTTGTTACACAGAATTTCCACAAGATCAACGAATGGGGCGACCTGTTCCATTGTTCTACAACTGTTGCTCGCACCTGCAAACAAATCCTGCTCGCCAAATGCTGTACCTGTCAAGGATGAACGCAGGTTACTGAGCAGGGAGGTGATCCTTGCCAAACAGCTCCGGCGTGATAATCAATAGATATTCAATATCTGGAATCACTATGGAAGAGTTTGGGCTTATAGAATGGCGTACCTTTGCCTACTGAGTAGGTCCCTTTATATAGTTGCTGAAGTGATAAGGCTCAAGGTCTCCAGATCTGGTAGGAGTCTACTTGCCCACGTCCAACAGCCCGTCAACACAGTCCTTGTCTAATTCTAATTCCTCTTGCCTACGCCAGTAGAGTCAAGGTGATAAAGAGTTTTGATCTGATCCTGCTTCCACGCCCCCTAGGCCTGACCTAGTTTGAGTCCTATTTGGAACCGAACTATGCCGAGCTATGTCGAGATCACCTGTCTCGGCACGTATTCAACCATGCTCGGCCAACAGCCATCCGTATATCCTGATATCCAGATGTCTATTCATGATCGCTAGGGCCTGAGCCGAGCTCCATACCATGCTCGTCAGGTCCGTGGAAATTATGGTATCTACACAGCGCTCAGCAACTTTGCCAGCCAATAACACAAATATGGATATGTTAATTGAGCTAATGAAAACCGACTAAGTAGTCAAGTTGCAGGTCCTAAGGTATCTCATATCTCAAAACCACGTGGGTCTTAGCAATTCGGAGATGGATACGCTAAACCATCCTCAAGAAGCAGGTTCAAAAAAGTTTCATCTTCTCACATTAACAGCAACATCAGCGAGATCAAAGCTATTATGAGTGTGCACATATGAATAAACTTGGATGTGCTCTAAATTGCCACATATGGTGATGATAATATCAACGAGTACAAAAGCTTTTAAGTTAATAGGTTGATTTATTACTTCATTTGGCCATATAAACACATGGGCATTCAGATTTGGTGCTGGAGTATGCTATTGCTAGCTATATATAAATGTATGTTGATAACATTTTATTTTCATTGATAACCAGAGGTCGTATTAGACCAAATATATACCACGGGGATGCAACACGGTACAATACAATGTTTCATATATTTAACATCCTCGAGTTTTCTTGACAAGAGTATAGTCATAACAACATTAATTATATCAGCCTTGGTTTGGAAAAAAATGGTCTATCAAGCGTAGTTATCTTTTTCATCCTTGAGGATGAGGATTTTGCAATAAAAATACCCTTTCATGGCTAAATTGGTGACAATATGGGGACTGTTCAATATATAACACCAGCACTGACAAGAATGTTTATACATGAAAACAGAAAATTTGGGAAACATAGAGATAAAACAAATAAACAATCAAGAAATTCACCTCTGCAGAATCGAATTAGCAGTCGTTGGACATTTCCTCGGGAAAAATTCACAAAAAACAAGAAATCTAAAAAATAAAAATAATCAACCAATCAAGAATTTTAACTCTGCGGAATCAAATTTTACTTCTGAAGGATTTAATCGAAATTACGAAAGAAATAAGAAAAGTACGAAAAAAATCTTAATAAGAGAAGAAGATAGAATCAATCATGTTCGTAGTTCACATCATCAAGCCTTCGTTGTTTCTTTTTTGATTTACTTCTTGAAAGAAAAAAAATCAGATTAGGTGAAGGAGATGATTTAACATGAGAGAAAAGAAAAGGAGAACGTAGAATCTGCAAGATGATTGCTGCTCTCGATCGACGGCTTGTTCGTTGATCGTCAAGAAAGGTTTAAGAGGTTTATGGAAAGGAAAAGGTAAATATCAAGAATTTGATTTTAGCGAAGAGATAAGTTATTTTGATTTGGAGGACGTTGCGGGAATAGATTTCTGGTGATGCAAATTCTCGAACTTTTGGTCGGACGTGATTTGAGAGAAAATATATATTTCTCAGGACGAGATAAGTCTTGACTGCAGAAAGGAATCTAACATCATTCTCAGGCATTTATCGACTTGAACGAAACAAATGCACTTGGTCTCTGGTTCTATCAATTCATGATTATGTATAATTTCATGTCTGGTAACAGTTCATACTCCTTCCTCAGAAATTTTAAATATAATATGTGCATTGCATCCTGAACGCGTTTCCACTTTTTGTAACACTTCTCTTTCATTGCCCCGTTATACTTCATCCCTTGCTTGTTACTTGTAAACGTTTTTGAAACTAACAGACCAGATTTTGAATAACGTGTTCTGAACTTTCTAATACCAAATCCAAACGTCTTACCATACATTTATTAACAATTTCATGCATTATCTTCAGACTCAAACGTCCTGCCTAATAGACTATCCTCTGAATATAATACATTTAAAAATTGAACATATCAGTTATACATAATAAACATATATAATTTCCAAATAACATAAGCTAATGTATTCTTCATTTTATAATATAAGAGCATTAACACTAAAATGAATATAACTTCATTAAATAATGAATATACATCAGAATTATTTGAACACAATTATAAATCATATATAAACACTGTAATGAACCTGTATTTCAGTAATTTGAACAGCTTCAATGCCGTTTGAATCTTGAACGATGATTCTATCTTCATATTCAGATTGGTGTTTAATATTATCCTCTCTGATATCTTCTATTTAATGAGAAAACGAATCATATCTACTTGAGTAAAGAACCAATGCCATATGTTATGTCTAAACTGAAGTTTTGAATACAAAAAGTATATTCAACAATGGTGATTTTAAAGTTGTTAATTTCGAAATTGAGTAAAGAGAGTGTCTATTAAGCGCAATTTAAATTTTTTGAATTTAAACAGATATGAAATCCTGATATTATTTTTAAAAAATTTGATTTTATCTCTTATTGAAAATATGGTATCTAACGAAATTATGGGATTTGATAGTTATGAAAAAAAAATTAATTTCTCTTACTCTCAGTAATCACTCCCTTGATCATACAAGTGTAACGCACTCTAAATGAGCGTATCCATTAGAATGCGCCTGTGCGCTTAGTATAATTTTCACTAAACTTTCCCTAATCTTTCTCCTATTTCTAACTGTCAATAATCGTAATTCTATTACATAACTTCCCCTAATCTTTCTCCTATACCTAACTGTTAATAATTGCTCAATTCACACTCAATTTATCATCATTTTTGACTTTTAAGTTTTTACGGATTTCATTATTTTCTCTCTACATCTTTCTTACTTTTTAATTTTAATTATTACAAAATATTACATAAATCATCAAAAATCGACTTTATGATCCGAACCTAACTATCATATCTTGATATACTCCCTCCGTCCCGCAATAGAAGACCTTTTAGAAAATGAAAATTATCCCAGATTAATTTTTAGGCATTTGTCTTATATTTTTTCAAAATTACCCTTACATCTCAATTGATTATACGGGAGTATCAAGACATTTATTATGTGAGTATCAGCACATATTTATTGGTTTTCCACACCAATATATATTCAATTCTGCCGTACATCTCCCCCATCATTCTTCTTCCTCCTTTAATGGGAAAGAATTCGATGAGACATCAAATATGTGTGAAATTAATTAAAGGGTAAAAATGGAAGATAATGAAATATTAAAGAAAATCTTGATTTTTGCAATCAATCCTAAAAAATCCTCTATTGCGGGACGGATGGAGTAAAAAAAAAAATTATTTTAAAAAAGAAATATTTATAGCTTGGTTTTTGAAAGTGCACTTTAACAATGAAACATCTTAAAATCAAATGGGGAATTCTTTAAAATAAATAAAACAAATATCACAACGACAGTAAAAAATTCTTAGTTTTAATCACTTGTGACCAATTACATGAATTCATTTGGACATTAATTTTACGCAATCCAATATCACCATACATATGAAAGATGCATAAAAAATTCAAAATATATTCTAATTGATGTATTTTTTGTTTTTAAATTCAAGTAATTTAATCCGTTTAAAGATTAAATGGGATGTTAAAAAAAAGAAAAAAGAGTTTTGAGTTTTATTTTTGCACTATTCTTTCTCTTTTTTGGTTGCTCACTGGTATCAAGGATTATGACCTTACTAATCCAGTCCGACCCGGGTCGCACACCTAATATTGGCGAGTGAGTCTCCGGAATTTCTGCAT
Organism: Lobelia cardinalis; assembly: GCA_028566635.1. Lineage (NCBI taxonomy): Eukaryota > Viridiplantae > Streptophyta > Magnoliopsida > Asterales > Campanulaceae > Lobelia > Lobelia cardinalis. Next base: position 3,455,118 of record JAOWAN010000049.1, read on the forward strand.
ATGATAATTGGAATGATCGGCCATGACTCGTGAGAAGATTTTCTTGTTGGCTTTTGGGCCGTGCAATCCAATCCAAGTCCAACTGATTGGAATGATGGGCCAGGACTCATGAAAGATTTTCATCTCCTCAGTTTGGATTTTGGGCCGTGCATAACAACCCAATCTAAGTCCAACTGATTAAAGTGCTGGGCGCACTTCTGCTGTTTTTTGACTACTGCAAAATTCCCACCGTTTAGCTGCTGAATAAAGCATTGGAATAAAGGCTGTAATTTTGTTTAAATTATTGTTTAAAATAAAAAATTGTATTTCAAAATAAAATTATTAGTTAAGCTTATATCTTCAACCGTTAAGAAAAATATATAAAAAATTAAATTTATTAGTAACATATATTACTTCCTCTATTTTCTTTTAAATATGTACTTTTTAAAGTTTGAATCTTCTGTCTAACGTTTCATTTTTTATTCTATTTTTTATAATTTCATTTCAATCGTTTAAAATATAATTTTAAATTTTAACATTTATATTTTTTTCTAAAAATATTAAAAAATAGTAGCAAGGAAATTCGAACTCGCACTTTTGATTTATTATTGAATTTAGCATTGCTCATAAACATTCAAAAAATGAGGGGGGGTGGGGGGTGAGTGGCACACCACCAAAAGCCATATCCATTATCCAATCACCTGAAAGTTTAGGAAACCGCAAAGAGATTAAAAGTGATTAACATCATTAATCTCAAATTGTTTAAAACGTTAAACAAAGAGTGCTGAGTGAGATCTAGTGAAAAGCAAAGTTCTTGCTGTGGTCACATGAAACACGAGCAGCTTTCAATATGCTCCCAACCCCTGAACCCAGCCCCAGATCCATTCCCCTTTTCAGGTCAGAGACTTTTTGGTTTCTATCTTCAATCTTTACTTGTATGAAACATGAATGAATGAATTGAAAATTTTTAAGTTCAAACCCACTTACCCACCCCAAGTTTGTTCTTTTAGTTCAAGATTTGAGCTCTGGTTTGTTGTTTATTGAAATTGTGACTTCTTTGATCCAAGATTTTCAAGGTGAGCTTTTAGCTTAGTTTTTGTCAAAGTTAAGGTACCCTTAAAGTGTAAGAAATCAAGATTCTAGGTTTTGTGCTGTATTCTTTGTTAGAAAAGTCATCCCCAACTTGTGGTGGTTGTTAAGGTGTGTATTAGTTTATTAGTTGGGGGTGGGGGGAGAAAGAGTTTGTTTTTTTCTGGATCCTTCTTTTTCAATTGCAAGATGGGGGAGAAGTTTTGGGTGAGAGAAGATGATAAGGCTATGGTGAAAGGTATATTGGGTTCTGATGCCTTTGATTACTTGGTTTGGTCTGCTTCCAATAATGTTTTCTCGGAGTTTCCTGGGTCAGTAGGGGATTTGGGGGTGCAGGAGGGGCTTTGCAAGATTCTTGATGGGTCAGACTGGACTTATGCCATCTTCTGGCAAGTCTCAAATTCGAAATCGGGCAAATCGGCTTTGATTTGGGGTGATGGGCATTGTAGAGATACCAAGGATAGTGAAATTGGGGAGAAGAGATTGGAGGAAACTGTTAGGAAGAAGCTAGTACTCCAGAAGCTTCATGCTTGTTTTGGGGGCTCAGAGGAAGACAATTTTGCAGCAAAATTGGATTTGGTTTCAGATGTGGAGATGTTTTATTTAGCCTCAATGTATTATTCATACCCGTTTGATAAACCCTCTACACCTTCTAGGTCATTTAATTCAGCTAGGTCAATTTGGGGTTCAGATGCGAAAACTAGTGCAGAACATTTTCAGTCGAGGTCAGTGTTGGCAGAATTGGCTCAACTTGAGACTGTGGTGTTTATCCCAGTTAAGTCGGGAGTGGTGGAAATTGGGTCGACCAAGTCGATTCCTGAAGACCAGAGTTTGATTCTAATGGTGAAAACTATGTTCAAGAAATCTCATTTTGTGCAGACGAAAGTAGTACCTAAGATATTTGGGCAAGATCTTAGTCTTGGTGGCGCGAAAAAATCTGGTCCAATTAGTATAAATTTTGCGCCGAAAGTTGAAGATGAAATTGATTTTGGGTCGGATTCATATGAAATTCAGTCAGTGAGTAGTAATGGTCATGTCTTTGGGAATTCTTCGAATGGGCACCAAGCCGATGCTAATGAAGCGAAGCTGTTTCCTCAAATCAACCAGCAATCAACAGAAGACTTGTCACTTGACAGGAGACCTCGAAAGAGGGGAAGAAAGCCGGCCAATGGGAGGGAAGAACCATTGAATCATGTGGAAGCAGAGAGACAACGGCGTGAGAAGCTTAACCAGCGATTTTATGCATTAAGGGCGGTGGTTCCTAATATCTCTAAAATGGATAAGGCGTCTCTTCTTGGTGATGCGATTTCATATATCAGCGATCTTCAGTCGAAGATAAGGATCATGGAATCCGAGAAGGAGACGATCAACATTACGCCAAAGCAAAGTGCTGGTCCAGAAATTGAATTCCAGTCAAGGAATGAAGATGCTGTTGTACGTGTCAGCTGTTCATTGGATGATCACCCAGTTTCTAGAGTTATAAAGACGTTAAGGGAGCATCAGATTGTCGCACAGGATTCTAATGTTTCAATTTCGGAGGATAATGAGGTAGTTCATACATTCTCTTTTAAGGCCCAAGGTGAGACTGCTGAACATCTGAAGGAAAAGGTGGAAGCTGCTCTATCAAAGTGAGATATAATGTTATAAGAAATGTCTCAGTTGCAGATTGTACCATTCTTGTACATTGACTCTTTTGTAAGTCCATTTCCCTGTTAAAAAGTTATGGGAATTGATTATTGGGTTTCCGTTGCGTATGAGTATACATATCAGATTGCTAGTAGCTTAGTACTCTTTAGTCAATCTGTTCTTGGTAAGAAAGAAACCTGCAAGGTTTGCCTCCATTAGTTTTTTATGTGATTTTTTGCAAGCAAAGAGCCCATGACTCATCTGTGCTGATATTGAGTTTAAGAATTTAGGGCACAAGGTCAAGTGCAGGCTCTGTTATTGAAGCTGTGAACTTCAACAGCATAGCTAATTTGATCTTGGAATAGGTTTCTCTTTGCTGCTATTTAGACAGTTAGCTGATCAATTTTCTCTAGATTTACATTTTTCCACGTGGGGCTAGGCAATGAATGGATGGGGTTTGAGTTAAAGGAAATGGCTAAGCTTCTCATGTTTCCATTTCATATCTTGTTCTCTCATTTCAATGTTGTTGTGAATAACATCATATCAATCTGGTA
>JAOWAN010000049.1:3470407-3496769 GCA_028566635.1 Lobelia cardinalis
AGATGAGTGAGATAATACATAGCGTCAAAACACACAGAGAGAGAGAGAGAGAGAGAGAGAGAGAGAGAGAGAGAGAGAGAGAGAGAGCAATCATTCAACAATGGCTCCGAAATCGATGGGATCTCCAACAATGTCACACCTCCACAAGCCATTCGACGCGCCAACTCTGCTGCTCCCAACAACCACACACACACATTCCCAAGCCTCCAATCTCGTGTCGTCCGTACTTTCGCCGGCGAATTCCCGACGTATTCCACCATTTTTTCCGGCGGCTGAGTTCGCGAGTCTACTCACCTCGAACGTCACCATCTGGAGGACGCCTTTGATTGCCAGGCAGGCAGGCGCGTGTTTGAGATTGAAGATTGGGACGAAAGAGGTTATAACGTGGATTGAAGATCATTCAAAATAATATGAAGTATTCGTTCTAGTAGGGCTTTTCCTTTGAAATTCAAATGGTATGAGACCCCTCGATAAACGAATCTGGCCTTTATTTCAATCTGTTGCATTATTATTGGATTTACAAGTGCATGCATTATGATAATGTTTTTATATAGCTTGATTTTCTGTTAGAATTTGAATGTTATTATGAATTGAATATTTGCACATTCCAAGCACCTGAAATGCTCCTTAGCTGCTATTTTTAGCGTAGAGTTTTGATGTACTAGGTTTTCTGTGTGGGGCATGTCGGTTGGATTGGGAGTTTAGGAGAAATAGAATAGAATGTCACCAAGGGATGATTTTACTTGGGCATATAGGTTTGTGTATTATTATATCGAGGAAAATGTGGTTGGCCGTTGACTATCCCCCATTGCCTTACGTAGAAGACAAGGGAAAACATTGAGGAATAATCCATTGATTTGCGTAGCCACATTGAGGAATTATTGTGACAAGAATAATTTAAGGCTCTGGTATGTAGAAACAAGAGAAAACAAGTAGTAATGACGATACTACTAAAACTTCCTTTATAGTTTGGATGCAATCACTGTTTCTGTATGTACCTGCTGAAACGTAATCACATATTTCAAAATTCAGAATAAGAATAAGAATAAGAATATTCAAGGTACATTTATCCATATAAAATAACAGCACTAAAACTTTACAACAATTACTCGGTAATGAAATCAGCGATGAAGATGCCAGAAGAAAGGAAGAATCTTGAGCTTTAATTTGCTTGACAAATACATACAATATCGATAAAGAAAGTGAACTCATTAACTGGCTTGTAGTTTCTTGTGAATACGACCAAGATCAGCAAAGCATGATTTGAATGGAATGCTAAATGTGCTCATAAAGTCAGTGGAGCTCCACTTTTGCAAATAGTAACTGTATGATACCATGGTTGTCAGGGAAACTATACATGATCAAATCTTATTATCAACTTGTTTTAGGCTCCAAAACTTGGAGAGATTTCCTAGGTACTAGTGCTACAAGGATCATCCCATGAATGCTTATCTGTAATCTTTAATAGAAAGATGAAATCTCTCTCCAAGTAGCTGAAGATAAGGTGAATTGGAAAGTTGTGCTACCTAGGAATTGAAAAGAGGGCTGCGGTCGATAGTTGACATTTCTATTATCATCTTGCTGTTTTTGCATTACTAATGGACATAAGTACTATTGAATATCTAAAATACATAATGATTACAAACATTGCAAACTTTCAATTATTATCTTATGAACGTTATTATGTCTAGATCTTGTAAATATTAGATATTGCTGCAAATTACCCCCCAGCCTTTGCATTAGCGATAAATGATTTTGGATCTCGTGGTACCTGAAACTTCCTGCTTCTGAAATGTTTCTGAAATTCAAATGCAGGGAACTCCTGTGAATATCATTGTAGGTTCTCATGTGTGGGTTGAAGACCCGTCAGTAGCTTGGATTGATGGACTAGTGACAAAGATAAATGGGGAGGAAGTTGAAGTCCAGACTACTGATGGGAGGACGGTATGCTCATCTAAGTCTCTTTTAAATTTGGATTCAGTCATTTTTTATTTTTTTTAAATTTTAAAGTTCAGTTATCAGTGATGAGAAAAATGTTACAGTATGCCCGTAGTTTATTTTTTAGAAAACATGAATTATGCAAGGCCCAAAGCAATATACAATGCTAGGAAATCATAACCCCTGAAGTCGAAGGGCTAACCAAAGAGTAACTTAGAAATTTTACAGGAACTGAAGTCATCCTAGAAAGGGCAAAAAAGAAATTTTTTGCCTCTCTTTTGTGTGTTGTGTGTCTTTTGCATGGTTAGGCATTATGGGTGAAAGATTCCACGCATAAGATTCGTTGACTGCGAGAATAACTCTCTTACGTGGGGGCAGCATTTCTAGTACTCCCGCCGCTCCAGCCAAAGAGTCCACTATTCCATTTTAGGATGTTTCATTCAAAAAGTACACTTTCAAAAATTAAGCTATAAACATTTATGTTTTTCTCAAATTTTCTCTTTCATATTTGAAACATGATTGCTTATTCACATAATATAGAAGACATTTACAATTTTGATGTCACCCGTAAAAGATATAAAGTCTAAAAGTACAGAATTAAAATTTTTGACTTTCAAACATGAACTCTTTGCCCGGAGCGGGTGGATTATTTCATACACCAGACATCCCTACATTTTATTTAACTTACTTTCTATTTTCTCTCAAGTTGCACTCTTTTACTCAAAAATACCATGCTTAATATGAAATTTACTGATTGGATAGTATACTAGAAATATCCTCTTTGCTGAGGAAAATATCTTTGCATTTCAGATTCTCTCTTAATAAGTTAATTTGCTTTATGCTGTTCTGTTTCTCACATCTTTTCACTATGTTTCCTTTTCCCCCTTTTATTTACTTGCAAAATCCTGTTCTTTTTTATTGCTAGTTGCTAAATTGTGACTTAACAGTTAGATTGAGTTCTTTTCCTCAATATCTATCTCATGAAAGGGCACCTCGGATGAAAAGTTTTATGCATGGAATCATGAACTTCTTTTGTCAACATTGATATTCTTCTGATGTTATTACTCCGTTACACTTTTTCAATTGGAACTCCCATTTCATTTCACAGCTGGTTGCTACTCTATCTAAAATCTATCCCAAAGATGATGAGGCTCCTTCTGGTGGAGTTGATGACATGACCAAGCTCTCTTATTTGCACGAGCCTGGAGTTTTGCAAAATTTGGCGAGTAGATATCAACTCAATGAAATCTATGTAAGTTAATCTTTCACCTTCAGTTCATATAGTTGGTCATTTGAAGTACTTGGGTGATAGGAACAATGAAGTTCTGGCAGCTATGGGTGCTCGGTCATAATATTATATCATGCTTTGTGGCAGACTTATACCGGTGGTATTCTTATTGCCATCAATCCGTTTCAAAGACTACCTCACATATATGATGGTCACATGATGGAACAATACAAGGGAGCACCATTTGGGGACTTAAGTCCTCATGTTTTTGCAATTGCGGATCTTTCTTACAGGTGACCCTCTATTCTTAAATTCTCTTGCACAGTTCTCTACTAAAGGATGTATAATTAGTGTTTATTGAGATGTTTGAGATGCATCAGGGCAATGGTCAATGAGGGAAAAAGTAATTCCATTTTGGTTAGCGGTGAAAGTGGGGCTGGTAAGACTGAAACTACTAAAATGCTTATGCGCTACCTTGCATATTTGGGTGGCCGTAAAGGTACTGAAGGACGGACAGTTGAACAACAAGTTCTGGAAGTAAGCAGTCTATATAACTTAAATTTTTCGCTCTTTATGGTTTAAAAGTTCATTGGACTTATGCAAGCCTGAAATTATTTCTTGCGTACTAGCATTATCTAGAGATGGTGTTAGATAATAGTTGAGGGGATAAGTTTGTGGATTTAGATCCTTTCTCAGCTAGAGCATGAAGGTTGGGATAGGCAACTTTCTTTCGAAAACTTTGTATGCCATGGCTAAGTATGGATTACAAAATCTATTTCGGACTTTATTTACACTAGTAAATTTGGCACACACGATGCATGTGTAAAGTAATATATTTTTATTACATATTTCATACATACATACATACATATATATTGAAATTTTATAATCAATTTTTGTTTTAGAAGATATTTAAATTTGTTGATTTTGAGTAGTTACTTTAGGTCGTGGAAGAGATTGGACGTTGTTACATGTCAAAGATGATGGTTATTCTTGAATTGTAGGGATAAGTATTATCAAAGGTTGGAGTAATATGGGCACCCCAAAAAGGCTTCATTTTTTGGTCCTCCCCCTTTATTCACCAGCTTGTTAGCGTATTATTTATTTATTTTCTTTTGAGAATGCCACTCGATAATTGAAATTATTTAATCCTTTTCCACTTTTTATGTTTGTAAAGTGATTGAACCTCGTGGGTTCTTTCTTTTGCTTTCCGAAGCTGAATTTTCTGTATCTATTGTACTAAATGTTGTAAATGCAGTCAAATCCAGTCCTGGAAGCATTTGGCAATGCAAAAACTGTTAGAAATAATAATTCTAGGTGAGGTACTGTAAGAATTTTGCTATAATTTAGTTACACATGTAATCTGTTACTTGATGTTCATTGAACATGTTGTTGCAGCCGTTTTGGTAAATTTGTTGAGATTCAGTTTGATAAACATGGGAGAATATCAGGAGCAGCAATCAGAACGTACCTTCTTGAGAGATCCCGTGTTTGCCAAGTTTCAGACCCTGAACGTAACTACCACTGTTTTTACCTTCTATGTGCAGCACCCCCAGAGGTACTCTCCCCCCTTCCCCCGGTTGCCCATGTGTTACATATTCTCACGAACGAGACTGAATTTGTCTATGAATTCTGAAAACATCTTACGTTTTATCAGGAAATCGAGAAATATAAATTGGGTGATCCTAAATCGTTTCACTATCTTAACCAATCAAATTGCTATGAACTTGTTGGCATAAGTGATGCTCATGATTATCTCGCTACTAGGAGAGCCATGGACATTGTTGGAATAAGTCAAAAGCAACAGGTACGGAATCAACCAATATATGTGTATATATTTTGGAAAAGTAATGCTATGTCTACAAAAAAAAAAAAAAAATTCTTGGGCACAGCAGTTGGCAATCATTGATTGGTTCATAGTTTGTGCTGCCATTAAATGATGGGTCCCATAATCTTGCACCAATCAGTGATTATCAACTAGCTGTGTCCAGTAATTTCACTTTTCTTTCACCCTAGTGTCATTTTTTTGTTAACTTTTCGTGCCGGGAAACTGCAATTGACATTTTCCAAGTTTCTCAGGATGCAATTTTCAGAGTTGTCGCTGCAATTCTCCATCTTGGTAATCTTGAATTTAAAAAAGGGGAGGAGGTTGATTCATCAGTCCTGAAAGACGACAAATCTAAATTTCATCTTCAAATGACTGCAGATCTGCTAATGTGTGTTTGAGCCTTCAGATTTTTGACATTTTTTATATCTCCTTCTTGCATTTTATTCTTGTCTGACCTGCCTTTCTACTAATTTTAGGTGTGATCCTCAGGCATTGGAAGATGCACTACTAAAGCGCGTTATGGTCACCCCAGAAGAAGTTATCAAAAGAAGTCTTGATCCTTATGGTGCAGCAGTTAGCAGGGATGGTTTGGCTAAGACCATATATTCTCGCTTATTTGATTGGTGAGTTGATCCTGTGCAGGTCATTAAGCTTACAAATCCAAAGATGTACTTGACCAGTTCTCTGTTCCTGGGAGTTATACATATTAAGTTCTGTAGTGATTCTATTGCTGCTGGTTATCGTTATTTGCAGGTTGGTGGATACAATTAATGTGTCAATTGGGCAAGATCCAAATTCGAAATCTCTTATTGGGGTACTTGACATCTATGGTTTTGAAAGCTTTAAAACTAATAGGTACAGTTGATATATCGAAAGAATTATAAATTTTTTACTTCCACGATTACTTAGCTGTTATGCTTTTAGTTATAGTTTGTTCATATGTGCAGTTTCGAACAGTTTTGTATCAATTTCACCAATGAAAAACTACAACAGCATTTCAATCAGGTACGATTGCAGGTGTATTTGAATTTGACAACTTCAGTAGCATCTAATTTTTTAACTTATAATTGAACATTGTGATGTCATTCAGCATGTGTTTAAGATGGAGCAAGAGGAGTACACAAGGGAGGAGATTGACTGGAGCTACATTGAATTTGTAGATAATAAAGACGTTTTGGATCTCATTGAAAAGGTTTCCTTTAGTTTTTGACTGAGAACTAGTATTTTTATTAATTAATTTTTTTTTCTCCTGTGGCTAAATTTTTACGCCTCAACATATCTGTACATTATAGCTTGTGCATGAGCAAAGGATTTCAAACGGTTACTACTGCTGCTGATTATATGATATCTGTGCGCATGCCCTTCAAAGTTTGATGGGGTTATTCAACCCGGTTCACCTGATTTGTGTCTAGAAATAAGATGATACAGAGAATGTATCTGAGCTTCAAATTATTATAGTTATTAGGATATTTGGCAGGTTATAGTTATTTTGAATCATTTGTATTAACTAAGAAAGTTACATTTTCCTATATATTTATTTGTTCTGATTTATTAGTTCAATGCTTTTGCAGAAACCTGGTGGGATCATTGCTCTACTTGATGAAGCCTGGTAAGTAACGTCATTCAACCACCCATACGCATGCGTTTGCGTGCAGATCCCTTAACTTTGTTGTTTTTATATGCAGGTAATTTCTTAGTTAACGCATATGATGCTGGCTTGACTTCTGCATGTGCTTATAACTGAATTTTTATGTTTCCAGTATGTTTCCAAAGTCAACACATGAAACATTTTCGCAGAAGCTTTACCAGACATTCAAAACTCACCAACGTTTTATCAAACCAAAATTGTCGCGCACCGATTTCACTATTGCTCACTATGCTGGAGAGGTGATTTGCATTAGAATTTGTGCCACCCTAAATATACTGTTGCTTATGGCAGCTGAAACTTGAAATATTTCTTGTACTTGTGTATTTCTAGGTTCAATATCAATCTGAACAATTTTTAGACAAAAACAAAGACTACGTCGTTCCTGAACATCAAGATTTGTTGAGTGCTTCCAAATGCGCTTTTGTAGCAGGCCTTTTCCCGCCACTCCCTGAAGAGACTACTAAAGCTTCATCCAAATCTTCTAAGTTCTCGTCAATTGGTTCTCGTTTCAAGGTGAAATTTCCTCAACAGTTTACCATTTTGTGGGGTTGCATGTATTAATCACAGACAGTACATCTAACAACCTATCGCATATAGAGTCAACAGTTCAATATCTCCATGACAAGAAAATAAAAGCTGTTTTTTCCTGAATTTCTGCAGTTACAACTTCAACAATTGATGGAAACGCTAAATTCTACAGAACCTCACTATATTAGATGTGTGAAGCCTAATAATCTTCTTAAACCTGCCGTCTTTGAGAATGTCAACGTCATGCAACAACTACGTTGTGGTGTGAGTAAAATTTGACATATCAATGTTATTTTCCAGTTATGTATTGTAAAACTTCATTTTTATGCTCATTCCCTTCTTTGTGTAGGGTGTTTTAGAGGCAATCAGAATAAGTTGTGCTGGATACCCTACCCGCAAGACCTTTTTTGAGTTTCTAAACCGATTTGGTCTTCTCGCCCCAGAGGCTTTGGAAGGGAAGTAAGTATTGATCATTTCTTAAACTGAACTGAATTTATATATGGATTCTTACATCAGTTTTATTGCATATGTGACCAGTCACGATGAGAAGGATGCATGCAAAAAGATTCTGGAAAAGATGAACCTTAAGGGGTCTCAGGTAACAAAAACTTTGCCTCGTCTCAGAGGGGATGTTTCAATTTTGTGGCTTATCTTTGAGACCTCAATAGGGTTGTGTAATTCATAATTTACTTATCTGCCTGAACTAAGGTAGGCTTTTGACTTGCTATTTGATTATGATCCAAAAGAAGAAAGTTATGCCATTTGAGACTGGTTTCTGATAAAGTTGTTATAAATAACCTGTGGAGTTTAAATACCATGTTTCCATGTTTCCTTCTCCTTGAAGGGCGTGAGAAGTTATCGACCCTGAGACCTCACACTTTTTGAAGGGACAAATTCCCTTAGGGTTTGCTTTTGTCTCCTTGTCAAATTATGTCTACGTCAACCTCCACGGCCCATGGCTGCATTAGAGAGGAATGACCTGTATATGGATCTGCTCCAGCCATTTGGTTGGATTCGTACTAAAAAACAAGTGTAGGAGAGAGGACATTGAGTGCTATGATGAAGGACAGATAGGGGGTGGGTACTCCAAGAGAAAATCCTTCCAGAATCCTCATTCCGCACTGATATCCGTTTAACAGCTGCTTTTGGGGGATGGTTGGAGTAAAGCAATCATTAACCCACTGTCAAACTCATGGGGGTATTATCAGCAAGACAATGCAAAATATGAGAAACTATAATATAAGATTATACTTGGTATATGTGAAAGTAGTTAAACTAGCTGATTTGGTAGTTAGTACATATAAAACTATATTCACTTTTTGAGCTTGATTTAAATTTAATAAAATGAGAGTTAGAATGATTTTCATTATAAAAATTTGTATCCGTTTCACAAAAGAGGATCACACGTGAGACTACTTATTGGTTTTAAGTACAAAGAAATATCAAATTTTATTTTATACTATTTAAAACGATCACATTTGAGACACATGACTATTAGTTTTAACTTTTTAAGAACTTAAAAATATGAAATATTATTTTATAAATCCAATATTATGTCTTTGACAAATTAATTTTTAAAACGAGACTTCACTTGTAAAACCTGAATGTCACATGGGATGTGTAATAAATCAACAACACAATTTAAGCGAGGAGAAAGAGAAGAAGCAGAGAAGAGGAAGAAAAGAGGAGAGTCAGAGAAAGAAGCGTCTCTTATTCCAGAATTAATAACGTACTAATACTTTACTCCTAAATCATAATCCTATTCTAATGCTGAATACTTTACTCCTAAATCATAATCCTATTCTAATACTGAATAACTTGTCTGGCCCATGCCGTATTACTACATATTACTCTTTAACAGGAAGTTTAGTCATTTAAATTACATTTGGATGAAATTTAACTGGAGTTCCATTCTAGAGACTAATTATGAAGCTAAAACTTGAGTAGACTGATAAAGGAAGTTCCCAAATTCAATTCAATAGGAAAAAGAATCAAGTTCCACGACCAAATCATTTTCTAATTCTAATTAGTTCTGCAAACACATTTCTTAATCACGATATTGTTAGGCTTCTAGTTGAATTGGTAACTTAATAAATGTATCTTAACTGCAACATGAATTCGGGGCGGGCATGGATATGCACTAGTCTAACATTTGTATTGTGTATGTCTTGGTGATATTTACTACTCCTTGTGTCCCAAAATGACTGTCATGATATGTTCATGATCATGAACAAATTGTAATACCCATTTTGGGAGGGGGGGGGGGTTATTATTGTATATAGAAAGAGGTGCTGGAGCTAACTTAATTTTTCTTTAAAATCCTCAACATCTAGTCATTTCACAGTTAAAAAATGATTCACCTGATTGAATCACTCAAATTCCCCACCTTATTAGTCCACCAGGCCTGGTTGAGTTTTTGTAATAGTGTGAGCATTACCACTGCCTTGCGAATGCCTGAGAATGTAAAGCATGGTGAGATTCTGATTATGTTTGTCTACTGCATCCTATTGGAAGTAGATTTATGGTTATGTCCTTAATAGGAGTAAGTGTAAGTTGGCGTGTGCATTAAACTTTAATCTTCTAATACAGTTGTCGTCTACTTATTCTGTGTTCAGCTTTTCTTGGTTGATTTTTCAATCTTCCTTGTTCAATTCATATTTCTATACTCGGTCCATCATTGGTTTTTGTAGATAGGAAAAACAAAAGTTTTCTTAAGAGCTGGTCAGATGGCTGAATTAGATGCAAGGAGAGCACAAAAGCTTAACAATGCAGCCAAGACTATCCAAAGGAAGATAAGAACTCATATTACAAGGAAACATTTTCTTGCTTTGATGAAGGCAGCAGTCTCCTTACAAGCTTTATGCAGAGGTTTGTCTTCCAGGAAGCTCTTGTACTAGAAGAATGTTTTGCTAAAGAGTTTTGCCATTTTCCGTGGTTACTGGTGGAATACACTAATCATACCTATTGCAAGCACTTTGTATGCTCGAGCTTTTTTTGCATTTTAGGTTTAATTTTCTTTCTCATTAATATTGTATACAAGTAGATAATACTGTGTGTGTGTGTGTATACAGGAAAACTTGCTTGTAGATTATACGAAAACCAGAGAAGGGAGGCTGCTTCTCTCAAAATTCAGACCAAATTCCGAGGACACTCGTCAAGGAGCTCTTACAGCAAGCTCAAGATCTCAGTCATTCTCTTGCAGGCAGGTTTCCGTGCAATGGCTGCTTGCGGTCAATTCAGGTTCAGGAAGCAAACTAAGGCTGCAATAAAGTTACAGGTTCACACCTGATCTTCTTGTGTTGTTTCAGAGTGCATTCTTCCCTTTATTACTGTATAATATTGAAGTATGTTGCAACTTGCAGGCCCATTGGCGTGGTTATAGAGCGGCTTCATACTATAAGAAACTGAAATGGGCATCAGTTGTTACACAATGCAGATGGAGGGGGAGAGTAGCTAGGAAAGAGCTTCGAAAACTGAAGATGGTAGGCTTGGTGTTTTCTGATGCGTATCAATAATTAAATTAATCATATCTATATCACTTTTAATTTACCTGCTATTTGTAAGTTTTAATCTAATCAGAACAGGCTGGTTTAATTTATTATACAATAAACCTTTAATGTTTTTCATATTCGTTGTTTTTTGTGTCAACAATAGTTGTCACGTCTTCTTGATTGCGTCCATGGTGTTTAAAATGATATTAATGGCTACCCATAGTTTAATGAAGTATTCAATGATTGTGAACCAGATAGCTATTTACTTTTTGTTCATATGTTCATTACTAGACAGCACAATTGACAATTAAACTAAAGAAATTAATCAGGGAACAGCCCCTGTTTATAGACTGCATGTATCACATGTTGCTGTAGTATTTCCTTAACCCCCCCCCCCTCTCACACACATCAACAACTGATATGTAATGCCTACCATTTCTACATTTATAGGCTGCAAGAGAAACAGGTGCGCTGCAACAAGCGAAGGATAAGCTTGAAAAACAGGTGGAAGAGCTCACATGGCGTTTACAGTTGGAAAAGCGTTTGAAGGTAATATTGATCCATTATGCACAAGTGACATATGTTATTGTCTGACAGATGTATAAAATGTTCAATTACATAAAATTACAAATATGAACCTTAAATTTCGCTAAAAATTCTATATGTCTTCATAATAAATTTTAGCATTACCTTGGCCTGTCTTTATGATATAAACCTATTACATAGTTCAATCCCACTAGTAAAACTTACAATAATGCTATATGCACAGACTGACTTGGAAGAGGCAAAAGGACAAGAGATTTTGAAGTTGCAGAACTCCTTGCAAGAGATGCAAAGCAAAGTTGATGAAGCAAATCAATTGGTTATCAAGGAACGTGAGGCTGCACAGAAAGCAATTGAAGAAGCATCTTCTATTGTCAAAGAAACACCAGTTCCTGTAGAAGATACCGAAAAGATTGAGAGTCTAACAGCAGAAGTGGAAAGATTTAAGGTAATGCTGGTTACCCAGAGACAAACACACTCTCTCTCTCTCTCTCTCTCTATTATATATATATATATATATATATGTGTGTGTGTGTGTGTGTGTACATGTGAATTATGCAAAAAGATTCTACAGTTCATAAAGATATTTGAGAAACTGAAAGACATTGTGCTTTTTATTTCATGATAGTTCCTCTACTACGATTGTTGTGGCATGATCACACCATCATGATTTATCTATTGTGTATACTTACACTAGGTTGTCTTTTCCTTTACCTTGTGGTTTCCTGAACATGGCATCTAAATATCGAATGTTAGGTAATCAGTGTAAACCGAAAGACGTACTGCTCATTTGATTCAAATGAAAGAACAGAAACTTTTATCTCCAAGTCAAAAATTTAGCTAAGATTGCCAAGTCAAGACTCAAAATATTTTGTAGTAAAACAATTTGAAAACAGGGAGGTACCCCAACTGAAATTGGTAGTAAATCTACAAGTATAAGAACAACTGTAAAAAGTACAAAAGTGAAATGGCTGCAACATGGCTATTGGTAAGGACGTGCAAAGTGCACGATGTGAGTCTTGGTATACTTTTCTGCTGTATGATTGTAGAAACTGATGTCTAGCTTATGCGCCTGCGGCCCTACCTTCATCTCTATGGCATCCTTTTTAGTTTCATTAACATGGAGGACATGCAAAGTGCACCATGTGAGTCTTGGTATACTTTTCTGCTGTATGGTTGTAGAAACTGATGTCTAGCTTATGCGCCTGCGGCCCTACCTTCATCTCTATTGCATCCTTTTAGTTTCATTAACATGGATGACATGATTATTCTACAAACCGAAATTGATCTTTCAAAATAATTATGTGATCTAAGTCAAATATCCTTGGTCCCCCCGCCAATTTATTTTCAGTAATGTCCAGTCCACCTCTTGTGTGAGAGAGGTTGGAAGCTCAACCTTGTAAGAGGCAATCTAATTAAAAGATAGTGGGTGAAAATAAATAAATTACATATCGTCAGTACTGCATTAGTTTCTATTTCTTTTGGACTTGCTTTGATTCCATCTTTATATCATTTCGGTTGTGAGCATCTCCTTTTGCCCAGATCTATTCCATGGTTTTTTTTTTCTATCTTTCTTTGGACTTCATTACTTTGCATCCTTAATTCCTTATGAATGCTGGCACAACATAGTGGTGTATGGCTACTACATAAAACAGGAACATTTACCTTCCACTATGTGGCAAGAGTTGGAATTTTATTATTATGCGCACGCAATTAGTAATTTTTTATGTACACTCTGTCTTTTGCATGATGATTGTTGCACTCTCTGTGTCTCCCTCCCTCCTACATAAACTCCCCAAGAACATTTAACTTCCACTAGATAGCAAGAGTGGGAATTTTATTAATACGGGGACGTGATTGGTAACTTCTCATTTAGTATCTGTGTTTTGCATGGCGATTGTTGCTCTCAATGTCTCTCCACCCCTCCTCTCCTTTAATAATCAACCTACTGAGCATTTTATATCTGTGCAGGGATTATTGGAATCAGAAAGACAACGAGCTGATGAATCTGAAAAGAAGTACGCGGAAGCCCTAGAATCAAGTGAAGAAAAACGATTGAAGTTAGAAGAAACTGAAAGAAGAGTACACCAACTTCAGGAATCTTTGAACAGGTATCATTTCTGCAAAACCTTTTTGATGTTAATCTTAGAATTTAAGATATTCTGTCATGATAAGTTCGTTTCATATTCCAACAAATGGCCAAAATAAAAAATGGAAGATAAAGCATTAATGTAGCTTAAACATTAGTTTTCCTCTGGTGAAAAAAAAGTGCTAGATCTTTGTTTTGTTTTGATCTATTTCCTCTTTCTGTCTCCGAGTGAGACCAATTCTTAAGGCTAATAGTTAAGACAACTATGAATGACTACATCCATGTAGTTTTTGCCCTCTTAAAAAATTGTGGTATGTGATATTTTGCTGATGGTTAGAACATGGCATATGATGTTTTTGTAAAAATTTTTTTGTTCAAAAATTCGGTTCAAGCCCCACTAAACTTAGTGACATTCACGATTCATAGTGATTTCTGAAGCTAAAGCTAAAATATGATTAACTGCACAACTTTGTAGCTTTGTCAAGCTCTATCGGCCTATTAAATATCTTCACCTCAATGACTAGATAATTGTTTGCCGGTAGGGTGATATCATTGGAGAATTTAGAGGGTCACGTAGCTCGGAGATGCATAAAATTTTCTGTGTATCCTAATACGTGGGCAAACATGTTTGATTGTACTTTTAGATGTTTGCTTAAAAGGGTTAGTTGTAGACATTCTTTTTAAGAAATATACCACGAATAATGTGGTTTTGTTGAAATTGGCAGCTTTGAGTTTCTACGACTCATTTTCTCTTTCAATTTTGTTCTTTCTATAAATAGAGCAAACTGAAGTGATGTGATTCCACGTGCTAATCAGATTCACTGCTATATGCAAATGCATTTTAAAAGGAAATTCAACTTCGCGTCAACTGTACCACTCTTTTCCACCTGCCTTAGGAGAAAACTAGCTAACAAAGTGAATTGAGGTCTCATGGATTCAATGAGACTGTACGGAGGATTACATTTGGTTTCAAAAATGTGTGGAGGATCATCATTTTTGAGATATTAGATTTTGTTGTTCAGTTTATTCGCCTATTCTAGGTCAAATTATTGGGTATAAACCTATTCACATCTTCCTGTCCACATTGTGGCTGCCTCTATTTCTTTTGTAGGTAAGGTTTTATTAAGTACTCACTCAACATCTCAATTCAAGCCTCCAAGTCGCATGTCCGTGCATTTGAGCATACAAAAGTATGAAGTGAATCTATATACTTCCATAGCTTCTGTGACATCTAGAATCGACTCTTTAATAATCAATATTCAATAACTGTAGCCCCAAAATCCTTAGTACAATATGTCATTTAATATCTTCATAGATAATCAACTACTCCCTCCGTCCTAGAATAGATGACCTTTTAGGAAAAAAAATTGTTCCAAAATAGTTGTCCTTTTAGGATTTCTAGGCTTTTTTTGCCCATATTTTCCTAATTTACCTTCCTAAATTTCCAACTACCCATGATCATTAATTACATTTATCTCTTTGAGACTTTATTTAATAAGGGTGGATTTGTCAATATATATTGCTCCTTAATAAGTGTGCACAAGTCTAAAAAGTCATCTATTCCGGGACGAGGGGAGTATCATTCTTGGTGTAATAGTTCTAATATCTTATGAATAATACCGATTGAAAAATAACTTCTGATGGTACTATTAATTATAAAATATAAACTGGATGTACATATAAATTTACTTATGTAAACTTAAGTTTCCTTAGTTGCTTTAGATATTTTTCAGGCCTTAGGCCCTTATCAACTACTCCCTTCATCCCAAAATGGGTGTCAAATGTTGTTAATGAACAGAATTCGAAAGTCATTTCGGGACTGAGAGAATAACAATAATTGAGGTTTTTAGTAAGTCCATAAGAAACATAAAACATGAAAAATGAAAATATATTTCACACATGAAACTATATATTTTTAAGTTTATCCCCAAACGAATTGAAATCAACATTAGTTCATGGTAGAAAATGAACAAGGCTATTCATTCTTTTATTGTTATTACTTTTGTCAAAGTATATAATCTCTTTTTAGTTTACAAATGAATGTTAGAATGGAAACTGATGTTTAAGTTAGCTCAAGAGGCCAAATATAAACTCATACATGATTGGGAAATTTGAAGCATACATTTGCTGTAAGTTAGTTACGAAAGAAACAAATGTATCAGTTTGGTCATCATTTGTTATATACAAAACTTATGTGTGAGTCCTTACGACTGACTGTTGGATTCAGTAATAAAGGCATAAGAAAGCTCAATAATCAAGACTCCTGATGTTTACCAAATTTTGATTCTCCCATAATCATCCATTATTAAAGAGTCGATTGTAGTTGTTTGTAAATTACGCATTTGGGAAGTGCTAAGACAGCAAAGTGTGTAAACAGAATAAGAAATGGAGCAGAAGGCAAAAGTAAAATAAGGTGGAATAAACTGCTTCAGATCCATCTCAGTTCGTGATATAGAATTTTGCAACTAGCTATAGGGTTGCTTCTAAGTAAGTTCAGCTTCAATGTCTCCATGTGTCATTTTGACTAATGCCACATATATCTAGTGTGCCTCAGGATGATATACAGCATGTCAGACCAATTTTCGGAGCTGAAAAGTATGTTATGTGCCTCATCCAATTCGAGTTCAACTTCAGGACTCATTATTAGAGACGGTTTTGGTGATGCCACATCCACTTCCTCCGATTCTACATCCACTGACTCCGATTTCACTTTTCCAGCTCCCGCTTCAACTCCAGAGACCTTCTCTTCCCTGAGTCCTGGTGCTTTCCAGTTGATAGTCCAGGATCTTTCAGCGGCTGAAATCTCAGGTCAGTCTAGTTTTCCTAGAGTTTCCTGTCTGCAGTTAAACCGTGTTGCTATCCTAGTTATTATATAAACCACTAGCTTAGTGCTGGCATGGCAGTACATTATAATTGTCACCACCAAGAATGAGATATCCCTTAACTTTGTGTCATAGTCTTGGTCTCTTCCTTACCTTCCTTCGTGATCGTTGGTTTTGTTCCACAGCAGCTATATATTAGATTTGTTTAAATAGGATGCGTCGAAAGAAACTGTATTATATATCTTCTTTTTCTCGATGGTTGCTTTGTGCAGGATCTGAAAACTGGGAAAGTGATCGGGAGGGGGCCTTCGATGATTTCTTCTGATGGAACTTGCTCTTTCAATTCATTATACCTCGTTCTGTTCTAGTTAGATGTTAGTTTGATTGAATGTGGATTTGGCATATACAGTAGGTACTTCTACCCAAAATACATTGGTACCTCTTTCCGTGTAAAATTGGATATATATATATATATATATTAATACAAACGGCATTTAACGTTCAATGGAGTTCACAGTCTCTTTTAATACTCATTCATGTTCACTGGACTTGTGGAATTCATGCAGAATTTTATAGGGAGTTCTTATCATTTTATTATCACGCGGATATGATGCTTCATACATTTGTGACACGATTCAGAATGAAGAGCTTGTAGCCTTGTACTATTGTGCAGTGAAATTTTCTAGTTTTTGCAAATTGTTTCTCGATGGTTCGTAAGTTGGTGTCAATTGTATGATCTTGACATTGGGAGAAATGTTGATGTATTCACCTTAGAGTATCTGAATAACAAAAAAAAAAAAAAAAAAATTAGATTCTAGGCAGGACTTAATAGGCAGCGAAATGTTAACATGATTTAACTTTGTAATGTAGGACATGCAGATGCCAAAAAACATGATACAAGGAAATCTAATGTACTAGTAAGTATATACAAGTATCAGTATATATTAAGTTAACATTACATGACACCATATGGGCGTAAAAGGAAAATTACACATTGACAATGACCACTTCTATTTCAGATGAAGTTGACCTGCGGAATATATGTGTGCAAGTTTACCAGAACAAAATCACAATTGTGAACCCCCTTCCCAGTGGACTAGCAGTAAGCACCCTTAAAGCATACCCTCATTTTGTCCAACTTTTCTTGCAGTGAGTAGTTTGGTTTATAAAAAAGTTTTTTTTTTTTTTTTTTTATTATAGATTTGTGAGTGAAATCTATCTGACAGTGTCTCAGTGCCAGTCCCTTTGGTTGTCGAAAGGTTGTTTGCTTAAGTTCGCTTGACATGTAACAATCCAAAAGGAATATGTTGAGTCACGAGATGTTCAAGTGTCATATTTTAAAAGCTTCTATGAACAAGAACTGTGTAATAGTGCTTCGAAATATCCTTTTTGATGAAGCTTCTAGCATTCACTGAGCAGTTGATATGGAAAGACTGTCAGGGTGTTTTTCGCTTTTTTGAGTTTTAAGATGCCTCCTTTCTGACCCTCACTCCATGAAATGTCATGCATTGGCCCGTTTGGGACCTCCAGTTCTGATCTTTGTACATTATATAATGTGCATTCTGTTCTTAATATGTCTATGTCATGTCCTTAATCTCTCCAACTCAACTAGTTTAATCATCTTATAGGACAATCATTTCTTTTATTCCTTCTTGTCTGTTCTTGTGTGTTCTTTGAGTCCCAAGCATGATATTCCATTAGCTTTTTAAGTCAACCATCCATGGAAGAAGGATGTAATCCCCCTCCCACACCAGTACCAGTGGAAGGCCCGCATAAAGCAGCAGCAGCTGGTTCACCTTCACTACCTTTCCGCTCAGCCTGTCATCCTTTGGTAAGACTCCTGTTTCTAGCTTTTATCTACTCTACCTAATAGAAATTTCTATCAGTATACTCATTGTGTCATTCTTTGGAACCTATGTTTCCTTCCCAATTATCTAATAGGCTGTTAAGGGGTTGTGTTGGGACTCGGAGTAAGCTGGGGAAGATAGAAGAATATAATCTCGTTCATTACTTCTCAAGGAGTGCTTTCAAGCATTTAAGTAATCAAATTTCACTCCGGTGAGTGGTGAACAAGAGGTCAACTTCTGCTTTTGGTTAGTTGTTTTGCATGTGAACAGATTGATCCCTTTGCCACATAACGTCTGGCAAGTTCAACTATTGCTTGATATCATTTCCATAGAGCGAGATCCGTTTTCTACTTGGTTCACAATGACATGGAGTACTGGTGCCACTTCAGTAATATATTATTTGACGCAGCAATCTCATAGAACATTCTTCCGGGTCATCAATCAAGTCATTGGTATGTGGTGAAGTACCCTTAGGGGCTGAGGGATTACAAAAGCTGATTCTCTGAGGTACTGATATGCTTCAGGATTCTACTTTGCGCCAACATTACAAAGTTCATTAGAGTTTTATGTAAGCTATTCCTTGGACGTGCATGAGGGATTAAAGATGCTATTCGCCGGGAAATACCGAACTATATTTGTAATCTACTGCTTCAACTCTGGGTATGATGTGTAAGTTTTGAATCGATGTTCATTGGATGCATTTATATGTGAGCAGTTAGTCAGCATCTGAAATCAACTAGCTGCACAGGTCACTAGGAGCATGTGTTTGGCTAAAGAGTGCTGCTGATAATACTTTAAGTGTATGTGTGAATTGGAAGTGTAGAGTGGAAATTTTATGCTAGGTCCGTTCAATCTTGTGTTGCTTCTTTGGTGGCCTTGAGTATCATATTCTTGTTGTTTGAACTATTTAAAGGTTCCGGAGCCTTGAGCATCACCTTTTGTTCAGATATTTTCCCTTTCCCTTGTCCCACAAGTGATCATTAAACAGTGACAGATGTTCTCTGATCACTAAATGAGCCGTCACTGACACTAGTATTCTCTTGTAACTTGAGTTAAAGCAATTCAAAATCTTGAGTTGCTTTTAGGGTCATCTATAGTTGCTTGCCAAAATTATCCTAGGAATGCTGGCCTATCAAAGAAGATGCTCCATTGGAGAGTATCTTAGTTCTTAGATATACTAAACTGTGTATTAGGGATCTAACATACATACCATGAGAAGATTCATGATCCATAACTAATGCAAATGTATTAGTTATTCAATAATTTTTTTTTTTAACGCCAAATGTATGAGTTATTCTTGAATGAATTTGTGACAATGGAAAGCTAACCCACTTACATGCCTTGAAACATATTATTTAAAAGATAACTTCAAACTTACTTTCCATTTACTTCCCAATTTGAGTGTATTATTTTTCCATACTCTGCATAAGGGAAGCCTGTCAGTATAAATACTATAATGAAGAAGCAAGAAGATGGAATCATGTCTAGGATAGAATGATTTCCTTCAAGGATCTACTGTGAGGATGCGAGCAGAATCCTTCTCACTCAACTGGTATCGGACATGTATCATTGGCGAAAGCCTACATGGACATTATTGGATTAAACAGCCGCGAGTTGCCAATCTTGTATATTACGTTCTTGTACTGTGTGCTTATGTCAGCACAAATTCTTTCACCATCAGTTGAGTATGTACGACATGAATGCAAGGTCTTGCCTTAAGGTTGCATCAAATACATTCTATACATACTTTTGATCATGTACTTCAATTATGGTTCATGCATACCTTTTTGCTATATTGATATGCATTAAGGAGGACAACTATTACTCCTCTTTACAATTTGACTATTGGCATTAAAATTATTCGGTCATTTTTATTCTGTGTATCACAGCCATGTACTTGATACATCAAAATTATCCTGTTATGTTTATGGCAAACATCATTAATTGGCCGACTATGGATAGTCTTTCAGTAATGATCTTGTATTAGGGAAATGGTCATTTCTGCTGCTCTCTTATGTTAGATAGTACAGTTAATAGGAAACTTCTTGTCCCTCTACAATTAGGCTTGAAGAGAAGCTCACCAATATAGAGTCAGAAAATAAAGTTCTTCGCCAGCAGGCTTTAGCCATGGCACAAAGTGCTAAGCTCCAATCACAGCGCTCAAGGTCAATTATTCAGGTACTCCTGGAGAATAATGTCAATTTATCTTGGTCTAAGAAAAACCACCAATTACTAACGCCTTTTATGTGCTTTTATGTTACTCATTTTTCCTTTTTGGCGGCCAATGACAGAGAGCTGATAGTACAAAAACCGTTGTATGTTCAATTTCTTTCAAGCTAACTTCTCTCTCTCTTTCTCTCTCTCTCTCTCTCTCTGCTCTTGCTCTGATGCCTGGCTTTTGACACTTTTGTAATTTTTCTTTCTTTATTGTTTTTTCAACTTTTAAACTGTAATAGGATCTGCGTAGCGCTTCAATGCACACAAGGGAAAATTCAAGGGAAAATGCAGACATTGAAGAGAGACCTCAGAAATCACTTAATGAGAAACAACAGGAATATCAGGACTTGCTCATACGATGTATTGCACAACACCTAGGATTCTCTAGAGGCAGACCTGTAGCTGCATGCATCATCTATAGGTGCCTTAGGCAGTGGCATTCATTTGAAGCTGAAAGAACCAGCATTTTTGATCGGATAATTCAGACCATTGGCCATGCTATCGAGGTATTTAGTGAATTTCATCATAATTTGGTGCAATGGGAGTTTCTCTTAGTACTATCTGAGAGATTTTTAAAACTCTGGTTTTACTTCCTTCAAATGAAGACGCAGGAAAACAATGAAGTCTTAGCTTATTGGCTATCCAATGCATCAACATTACTGCTGTTGCTGCAGCGTACACTCAAAGCTGGGGGTGCTGCTGGGGTGACTCAACAACACCGACGATCACCATCAGCCACTCTATTCGGGCGGATGACACAGGTGACACAAAATAGTATCACCAGGAAGAATTGATGCTTATCAACTATTATATAGTAGATATTAGTGTTTGGACCTCTCTCTGGCAGAACAAGCTATTAGATAAGTTCATAACTTCAACATGACATATGATCCAGGATTCTCCTCTGGCAACCGAAACTGTTGACATCGCTCCCCACTCCCACAAACACATTCTTTTTTGTTTATTGAAAAACCTGATTTTGGATGTGTTAGTATTTTAGAACAACTTGCCATGAAAGGCCTGATTTTAAAATTTTCCACTGGCAGAGCTTCAGAGGAACTCCTCAAGGTGTTAATCTTTCTCTAATCGATGGTGAGTTGACTGGAGCTGATTCCTTGCAACAAGTTGAAGCCAAATACCCTGCTTTGCTATTCAAGCAGCAACTGACTGCATATGTTGAAAAAATATATGGGATGATCCGTGATAACTTGAAGAAGGAGATTTCTCCGCTATTGGGATTGTGCATTCAGGTACTTTTTCTACATTATAAGATAACTCATTGCAACTTCTTATTATTTTCCCTGCAATACCTCCTCAAATTACTTAATATACCAATGGAATGTCGTAGGCACCAAGAATATCCAGGGCAAACTTACTTAAGGGATCAACAGCTCGTACACTAGCAAATGCTGCTGCCCAGGAGATTTTGGTTGCTCACTGGCAAGGAATTGTGAAGAGTATTGGAAGTTTCTTGAACATGCTGAAGTCGAATCATGTATGTGGAGTATCTATGTTATTGCGTGTGTGTACGTAGAATCTTTTGACCTGCTTACAATTTCAACAGCATTGAACATTTATGGCAGTAGTAATCAGCCAATTAGTGTACTTCAATCTCACTGCTCTGTTTGTTAGTGCCACTTATAAACATAATGATTCCTCTGATTCACTTATTCTTCGTCATTATGTGGATTTCTTTCTCACTTCCAGGAAATTATTTGAACTACGGATGCATACACCAACTAGAACCCTCTTTCTAGTGCACTTGATAGTACTAAAATTTCTTGCCACTTGTTACTTGTTGAACATCTTCTAGTAGGCTTTTTTGGCTTCCCTAAAATAGAATCAAAGTTGGTAAAGACCCGCCTCTTTCAGACAGAATGAGTCATCAAGATTCCAGGATATTGGCTTCTGCCAACAGCGAACTATTTAGGATCACATCCTGCATGTCTTTCTTGTATTGTATGTATCCTGGGTTTGATTGTACTGTTGGCAGTTTTGGTCACAGTCCATGGCATGTAAAGGATAATGGTCAAAATTTAATGTGCCAACCTTTTTTCTCGTCTAAGAATTTGCAAACGGTTCCCCATTTTTCTCATTGTGCTAGTGAGCAAGTGAAAGTATCTTGCGAAACTAAAGTACATTGGTTGGGTTGAAGAGTTTTAGAGGCTGTTCTCCTATTGGGCTCTGGCTTGTCTGCTGTAGTGGGTTTGAGCAGTACTTCAGGTCGGTTTGATTAGTGAAAGAGGATGCTTTAGTCAAAGTAGAAAGAGTCGCTAAGAAAAGCTTGTAATCTATAAAATTAACGGTTTTTAAAGATTTCAGTATTCTATTTCATTGTAACCATTACAAATACCCGAAGTTCTGTGAGTGTAATCAGACTTCAGTTTACAGACAGCATAAAGGGAACATGTTTTTCCCCTACTCACTTTAGGACTATATTGGAATTGCTTATATTATCTCCGTAAATTGTTTTTGCATTTAACTTGGTTCTTGACGAGTGTAGCACACCCTAATGGAATGTTTCTTTTCTACCATAATTATAGAAATTAGTGAAAACGCATGGTTAGTTAGATTTTTCATCCTGTATCTTTCTTGGTTCTGATTGTTCTGGGTGCCATCTCTTTTGATTCTGCTCAATACCATATTCTTAATGTATAATATGTGAATAACACACTTAACATGCTCTACCACATGTTCTATATTTCAGGTGCCTCCATTTCTGGTTCGCAAAGTGTTCACGCAGATATTCTCTTTCATCAATGTACAATTATTCAACAGGTTCTGTGGCTTGAAGAATCTACATGTGTGTACATTTATGAAATCATTCTGTGGGATAAAGATCATGTGATTCTTCATCTTTCTGGCTGCAGCCTTTTACTGAGACGGGAATGCTGCTCATTCAGTAATGGTGAATATGTGAAGGCAGGACTGGCTGAATTAGAACATTGGTGCTACAAGGCAACAGACGAGGTAAGCTTTATGTTGTTCCAAGTTATGTTCCACATTTATTCTCGTGAATTATTTTCTCCTGGCTAAAGAGAAATGAAATTTCAGTATGCAGGGTCAGCTTGGGATGAGCTGAAGCACATACGGCAGGCCATCGGTTTTCTGGTACTACATCTGTTTGTCTATTCATTTCTCAAAAAAAAAAAAAAAAAAAAAAATTCAGTTCTTAGTGTGTTAACTAATCGAGAAACAAAACCCTGCAAGTCATCTGTTCTTCAGTTTTCTTTTGTTCTTTCCGGACACATGGTTCAAAAGAAAGGAAAAAGTTCTCATGTATCTTAAAGAGGAGTACAAAAACTTTAAACTCCTGACACATTTGGGAAAATTGACTTTTTCTTTCCTACAAGTTAAAAATTCTCTTTTAACTAATGAAATAATTTTTATATCTAAATATAGGTTATTCATCAAAAGCCAAAGAAGACACTCGATGAAATTAGCCATGATCTGTGCCCAGTAAGTTTTCACTTTTTTAAGACTCGGGTAGAATAATATCTCTAGTGAACATGTCTATACTTTTAAACGTTTTTTATTTACCCACAGGTACTCAGCATTCAACAGCTCTACAGAATCAGCACAATGTACTGGGATGACAAGTATGGCACACACAGCCTTTCCCCAGATGTAATCAATCCTCTACCAAACTCATGTTATAAATTTGTATGCATTTAATATTTCTGGTATTAAAAAGAACATTTCATGATTATGTGCCACATATGACTGACAGGTGATTTCCGACATGAGGGTGTTAATGACCGAAGATTCGAATAATGCTGTCAGCAGTTCTTTCCTGCTTGATGATGATTCAAGGTTAAAGATGTGATACTAATCATTGATTGTGTTCATTCACAAAAACTCCCCTTGCTCGGCTCCAAGAGTCCACTATTCTTTTTTGGGCCCACTCAAAAGAGTCTTGTTTGAAAAAGTTTTATCGATTTAATGACTTTCCAAATAAATCATCATTAAATCAAGTTTAAAATCAGTAAAGTTATTTTACCCTTCAACAGTAAGTGAATGAATGGAATTGCAGTTCAAATCTTATACGGAGTATGTTTCTTTCAGAAGTGGTTCTTTGATTCGAACAAAGGCAGTATTATTCTTTTCTTTTGTAATCATTGTCAATAATATTTATCAAACAAATTTTGTATGCTTTTGATGATGACACACTTCTCTTTGTCTCTGATGATACAGCATACCGTTCTCAGTTGACGACCTCTCGAAATCTATGGATCAGATTAATATATCAGACATTGAACCGCCACCACTTATCCGTGAAAATTCAGGCTTCAGTTTCCTGTTGCCACGTGCTGACTAATACCATCTCGTCATGGTTAGTTGCATATTCACTGAATAATTGAGATAACCGATTGGATTAGTAGAAATTGTGCTTAAATTATCCCCGTACGTTGGAGGTGGACAAAATTGCAATCTGTTTCACGTTCCCGCTATGGTTTTCGCAATTTCTGATCACACACGAGCAGCTCCAGAAGTTCCCCCCAAGTCAACTACAACTGGTCAAAACTTCTGGATTTTCAAAATGCAAGCTCAGTCCTTTGGTTAGTTATCCTTGGAGTTGGAGCTGTTTGTAGCCTGATTTAAGATGGGGGCTAAATTTATCAGATAGGCCTCCAGTTTTTGTGATATTTTTTTTTTTTTTTTTTTGGGGCCGAGTCTTGAAATTGGTGCGAAGGATTTTTTTTTCCTTGCAATAATCTTGGTTACATATTTCTGTTAGGAGTAATTGCAGTAGTTAGGTTGGTTGCAATAATCTTGGCAGCAGAATTCTGCTTTAGGAGTGACAGTAGTTAGGTTAGAATTCCGGCCTGCTCTCTATAGAAGCTTTTCATGTATAATACATTGATCGATCAATTAAGCCGAGCTCTTGGTCTAATCTTTTTAGTTTCCACACGTGATTTTGGTAGAACTTGTTCATCAAAAATATGCTCCATCCAGCAATCATCCAAATGTGTGGCAAACAGTTAGTTCAGCACTGATGATTAATTACAATACCAAAATTGGCTCGAGCCCCTCGATTCGTGAAAATTCTTGACAAATTCGCAAAAATGCGATTGTGCACGTCGCCGTCTGTGGGAATCGAACCCACGACCACATGGTTAAAAGCCATGCGCTCTACCAGCTGAGCTAAGACGGCATCTTTGAAAACTGTCATTATGTTTAGATGATGATACTAGCTTCTAATACAAATGATTAATGGGAAATTAATTATTTTACATATTCGTGGAGAAATATTGGATAGAACCATCAAAGAAGAAGGAAATGAAGATGAAAAGGATTAATCAAATCACACCACCAATTATACAACTGTAAATTAAGTAGGGACCAAATTTTCTGATCGTTTAGGAGTCGTAGTTGAATATATGTCGAGTCGAGCTATATGAACGATCGATCGACGAGCTATAAAGCTCGAAGTGAGCTCAATCAGCTGTTAGTGCAACTCCGAAGTAAGATAAGCAATGAGGTTCCCAAAATGCACGCAAGCAGAAAAAATGAATATATATATATATATATATATATATATATATGAATTTATTTCGCTACAAATCATTTTTTTTTTGTATAAATCGTGAGAACCTGTTGTATCTAATTAGAATATTTTTGTTGTATGTATTATGTTTGTATTTTGTAAAACAAAAATTCAACAATTTTTTTTTAACGAAAATTAACTAAGATACAAAAAATATACTTATAAGATACAACATAGTCTTATTAAGATACAATAAAATAATTAAGATACACCAAAATTAAAAAAAAAAGTACTAAGATACAACAAGTCCGTACGTTTGTACGATATTTGTAGTTTGTACCTGATCATATATATATACTAGTAAATACCCGTGTCCGAGGGCACGATAAAATATTTAAATTTATTTTAAGTCCAAAAAATAATATTACAAAGTCTTATAACACAAAAAAAAATTATTTTTTAAGTATGAATATTTTAAATTAAAAAAACAAAAACATAAAATAATCTATCTAATACAAAGAAAAGAAAAAAGATTAAAAAAAAAAAAAAACTGGAAAAAAGTAGACTACTCTACCCATCCCCACCCTAGCAGCCCCCTCCCCCCTTACCCCTCTCTCTGCCTTTAGTCGTGTTAGTCTCGGTTCCCCATCACCCCTCTCTCTCTCTCTCTCTCTCTCTCTCTCTCTCTCTCTCTC